>CAUYSK010024393.1:0-42267 GCA_963575035.1 Avahi laniger
GTAATCCTAGCACTCTGGGAGGCCGAGCAGATTGTTTGAGCTCAAGAATTCGAAAGCAGCCTGAGCAAGAGCGAGACCCCGTCTCTACTAAAAATACAAAGAAATTAATTGGACAACTAAAAATATATAGAAAAAATTAGCTGGGCATGATGGCGCATGCGTGCAGTCACAGCTACTCAGGAGGCTGAGGCAGAAGAATTGCTTGAGCCCAGGAGTTTGAGGTTGCTGTGAGCTAGGCTGACACCACGGCACTCTAGCCCGGGCAAAAGAGTGAGACTCTGTCTCAAAAAAAAAAAAAGGTAATCAGTTTGCTTATTCTGAATAAAGTTTTCTAACAAAGTCATTCAAGACTATGATGTTATTGGAATGTATTTTGCAATATCTCACACATTTTGATATGTAATGTTTTCCCTTTGGTCAATTCTTAATCTCGAATTCAGCTTTTATTTTTCTCTTTGACTCAGGGCTATTAGAAGAATGAATGTTACCTGTTCAGTTTTTACTCAATAGAAATTTTTTTCACTGAGACTTTCTTATTGTCCTAGAATGTATATTCAGCCTGAACAGACTGTGAGCAAGGTCTAGTTTGCTCTTTGTAGCTCCATCTTGAAAATAAAGCTTTCTTAACAAGCCAGGCTTCCTTCTCTTCCTGCCATACCGAAATAAGGAGCTCTGTCAGTATAGTCATTAAGTGTTTCATTTCTTTTTAACAAATAATTGACATTGAAAACCTATGGGTCATTAAGCCAGAGATATTTCAGGACCTAGTCAGATAAATTCAAGTGACAAATCAAGGAGCATTAACTTGCCATGCACAGTGGAGACGTTAGTTGTCTTTCCCTGGAGCACTGTTTAGTAACAGCAGGACCAAACGGTGTGTGCATATGTCAAGGAAATTAATGCTGAAGTGATTCAGAGTTTAAGTTTAGTTCAGGAATCCTTCAGAGAAGATGGCTGGATTTTACTGAAGGAGAGGAAAGCAAATGATTTGCAAGCAAAGAAAAGGCCTTCCAAAGAGGACTAGTGAAAAATTACAAAAGGCCAAAAATAATATACATATGTGTGTGCATATGTGTGTATTTGTGTATTTGCCGACACGCCTGTGTGTGTGCGTGTGTGTGTGTGTTCATTACTATTTGCAAACCCTTTCACAGTCCACTACTTTAAGCATTACAGCAATCCTTTGAGAAGGTATTGGTGATTGTGTCCTGTTTTGCAAATTGAAACATAGAGGTTTAAGAGATCTGGTGGAGCAAGTGTGGAAGATCTTCCAGCTTGAAATTTGCTGTTCTTTCCCCTAAATTGTGCTAAGGGGTCAACTGTTTAGAGGCCACAACATCTCCACAATACAGCCCCAGGTGAGGATAGGAGAAGAAAGGAGGGGTCTGGCTAGGTGGGTGTCCTCAAGTGTGTAACCTCAGTGTTTGTCTCATTTGAGATCCCTGCAGTGAAGTTGAACGAGCTGCTTGAGAACTTTTACGTCACCGTTAAGAAGAGTGACGGCTCAGACTTCCTGGCCACCTCACTCCATGCCATTCGCCGAGGCCTGGACCGCATCCTGAAGAATGCAGGTGTGGGCTTCTCCATCACCAGCAGCACCTTCAGCTCTTCCACCAAGAAACTCAAGGAAAAGCTGTGGGTGCTGAGTAAGGCAGGCATGTCGGGTGCCCGTTCGCGCAACATCGTCTACTTCTCCCTTTCTGATGAGGAGGAGATGTGGCAGGCGGGGTGTCTGGGGGATGACAGCCCTGTCACTCTCTTGTCCACTGTGGTCAAGTACAACAGCCAGTACCTGAACATGCGGACGCTGCAGGAGCACGCAGACCTGATGTATGGTGACATCGAGCTACTCAAAGACCCGCAAAACCAGCCCTACTTTGCCCGGACAGACAGCGTCAAGCGGGAGAGTCGGAGTGGTTCCACCCGAGTGTGTCACGGGAAAATCTACCATGAGCATTCCAGGGGACACAAACAGTGCCCTTACTGCCTCCTCTACAAGTACATGTACATCCATCGGCCACCCACCCAAATGGAGGCCAAGTCCCCCTTCTACCTGACTGCCAGGAAGGAGGCTGCAGACATGGGCAGCGTGTGGTATGAGGAGCAGAGGATGGGACTGCGGTCTCTTCGGGGAATTGTCCCAAACTTAGCCAAGAAGGTCAAGCTGGAAAACTGTGAGAACTTTACTTTCGTCTCGTTTACTCAGGTCTCCAGGAGGCTTGGCTCCCAGAGCTGCTGCCAGTGAGCCCAGCCCGGGTGCAGCCCCCTGCCCTGCTCATCCTCTTAGGCCAGAGCTCCCCCAGGCGGCCAGGGCCGGAGTCAGCAGCCACCGGAGCTCTGAGAGGCAGGGGCTGACTGAGCGGGACTTCACTGTCAGGGTGGTCTCCATCAGTGTGGCCCATCAGTGTGGCCCGCTAGTCCTTTGGCTTGAGGTTTGTTTTTTAAATGAAAATAGATGAGTCTGAATAATTCAGATGTTTTATCCAAATGTGTGTCACCTTTGTTGACTTTTAGAATCTAACACAATGTGTAATTGCTACATACAAGAGTGAGGAAATTCATTTTATCTAGTGCCTTTTTAGCACAGGTTTTCTCAAAAAAAAAGAAAAGGAAAGGAAAAAAAAAAAGGGAACTGTTTAAGTAGTCACTAAAAAAACCCCAGTAGCCCAGTAGCTTTAGAATGTTATGAAGACTATACACTTTGTTGAATTACACTCACAGTTAAGAACTAGAAAGAGAGAGGCAGGCATGTTAACTATCTCCAGGAGAAAAATTGCACTTGACATTCCTTTATATTTTGCTGGTGGATAACTGGGAGCAAGCAGCCTCGCTGCAGGGAAGAGCCCAGAGCTACACTCGGTCACCTGACAGGGCTGCTCCTCCAGCTCTCTGCAGTGGAAGGAACTCCATCTCGACTGTCAATGGACACAATTTCATGAAAAAAAAATTAATGCACCAGAAGGGTGTTTGTGAAAACAAGGTTTCCAGTGACTAGATGGTTTGTAACGTGAGAGAATTTCCAGTAGTGAAAGAAAGTGGCTTGCAAAAGCCATCTGTGATCAAAATGTGAAAACCCCTGAAGCAGAAGTGCCTATGTTTTATTTCTCAGCACCACATGAGAGCTCTTTTCATTTGAACATTTTTTTTAGCGTTTTTAATCTGTTTTTCATGTCATAGTTCTGTCAGCATATAGCACGGGATCTATTAAAACAACTAAAAGTAATTGTCAGGCTTAACCAAGAAAATCCAACAAAACAAGCTGCAATGAAAACAAATCCCAAAATACGTTTATTAAAGAGCTTTGAAATATTCTTGTCAAAGCATGACTTTTTCAGCCACAATAGATGTCATCATTTTAGATTGGCACCAATGCTTGGGACATGATGATTTAGACGACCTATCAGGTAAGCAAACCCAGCATTAAGGATGTAGTTGTAAAGTCAGAGCATAATATAGATTATTAATGCAATTTGAAACCATTTCACTCAGGTAAAATTCAACCTGATCACATTATTTAAATATCAGCAGAATTTTCTAATAACTCCTCTTGATGCAACAGTAAGTGAATAAGCAACCCAAAGAGTACTAATTAACGATAATAATAATTCCTAGGGATCTTTATTTTGTATTTGAGGAAAAACTGCTACAACTTTATGCCATTATGTTCCTGTTCATGCTTTCTAATCCCAAATTAAAATTCCAATGCAAATTCATTTTGCATGAGTCTTAAAATCAGTCCTATTTCTTTTTTAAAACATTATTTTAGTGTGTGTTTTAATTGTGACATTCACTAGTCATTAATGACATTAATTAATGACATTCACTAGTCATTGAAATATGTAATACTTCCTTTACCAGAGAAGACTCAACCAATGCTGCCTTAAGGTGTGATGTTGTTCCGTTTTGAGTTACTGTGCATTGACAATTTTGTTTACTAGTTGATCTTTTCTGAGTAGAGATTAATTTTGGTATATCTTCATCTGTATATAAATAATAGATAATATTTAATAATGAATCGTTGTTATGTCTTGATATTGTATACTGTTCTGTTGTAGTTTCCTATAGTGATTTTAGGGCTTTGATGAAAAAGAAACAGACAAAACATTAGATACAGTTTCCTTTAGTTTGCTAAACACCCAAAGGATTTTTTTGTTTGTAGAAAGCAAATGGTCATTTTCTTGTTAGTTCTGCACTTTAACTGAAATATAACCTACGTGAACTATTGGGCAGAACCTGCAGCATAATTAAATAAAACCTCCACTTTTATTTTAGATTCAAGAAGAAATTGCCATTAGGAATCTTTTCAGATTTTAACATTTCCAGTAGTAGCAATAACTGATCCAGAGTTTGTAACCTTTCTATTGATAGTGGCTTTTCATCAGCTGAATAACCATCTCCACTTCAGATTTGTTGCCTGTCACCTATTTGATGTACTATAAATCCCCAGAGTTCTGAAGTGAATGATTACAATAAAAAAATCAGGAGGGCACATCTCCAGCGATACCAGATGGAGTGAAAGAATTGTATTTCAGCATCCTAAATGCCATTCATTGCATGCCTCCTTGGGAATGGGAGCAAGAAGAAAAACACTTCCATCAATTGTTGCCATGTGCTACCCATTGTACTAGGTACTTTCTCTATTATGTATTTGTGTATATGTGTGTGTGCACATACACGCACTTTAAATTTATAAGTGTTAAAGCCTGGTGAACTGCTAAAATGGCAAAGCGCCTGTCCATGTGCATGGCCAAGGCCGTCCCTGAAGGACCTTAAGTGGGGCCAGAGTAGATAGTTCTCTCGTTGGTGTTCTGCTAGGGCACTTGTTTTTGGCTTCCAGTCTGCTCTAAACCTTACCTGCTGGGGGCTCCATGATCTTCTGCTCTTGGCCTAAGCCAGAGCAAGGAGAATCACAAGAGAAGGGAGAGGGGAGATTAAGAGTATTTTCTCTACTTGCCTTTGAGATTTTTGTGCTCTAAAATGGAAATGAATTTCAAGAATTCTCAAGTTCACCTAGGCACCAGTTGCCTCTGGGCTGTGCGTCCGGGATGGTGGTGCTGCGGGTGCTGTGCGAGGGCCCGTGGAGTCCTTTGGGTGAGCTCCTGCCTGCAGCACCTTCTGCGTCTGCTCTAAAGTGAGCCCTGCTTTCTTGATACGGACTCCCTGAAGTCTAGCAGGTCTCCTTGTTGGAAGTTTACTCTGACAGAAATGATAGGTGTCAAATTGAATTAAATATAAAGGGTTTATCACAGTACTAGGCACATCATAAGCATGGGATACATGTTACCTATCTCAGTTTTAACTTTTGGTAATAATTAGTCTGCATTATGCCACTTATTTCTTCCATTATGGAGATTTTTCTCTCCTTTAAAATGTTAAACTTGAAGAGGAAACCAAACCTGATAATCTGGTCAAGTTAACACATTTTCACCCGTGAATTCTACCTCCAACACAAGCCCTGATACCTCAGATATAAGCAAAAACAAGTAAAGGAAGAACAGAAAAGCCTTAAGAGGCTTTATGAGAAAGTTTTTCCATTGTGTAGTGTGTTTGCAAAAAAGAAATATTATGGAAGTACCTAACCAAAGCTGTGAAAAAAAAATAGTCTCCTTGGTCATGTGGCATTTTTCCAATTTTCCTTGGATTTTTTTGCTGCATTAGTCTGCCCCGATAAATGGTATTTGAAGAAATGTGAAATTCTGTTACTTTAATTTTTATTTTAAGTCAACCTATTAAAAGCATCAAGCACTATATAGTGTTCACTCTCTTGGCCTGTTCACAGACAGTCATCAGGAGAATCTGGCCAAAGTAATACTCATGTAAAAACCGAAGCCTCTTGCCGTAATGGAAAGATTCCTAGACTAGGAGCTACTTCACTCCTCACTGGGGCAAATGCTGTGTCACTTTCCTCAGCTATAAAGTGGGAGCAATGGAATGGATCATCTCCAAGGTGAACAATGTCACGCTTCTGCAGTTTTTCAAGGTCGCATAATTAAGAAGTGGCAAAACTAGGATGCAAAATTCCTAATTCCTGAAAATCAGATAATTAATCTCCTAATTTAGTGCTTCTAACAACATGGGATGCCTCCTCTAGGAATAAGATTTTTCTTTCCTTTTTTTTTTAACAGAGAAAATTCATATTGATTTCCATTTTCCCAAGACAAGATACCATTCTTGAATTTCCAAGTTCCACAGCTTCTGAAATTATTTTGCTACCTCTAGGCAACAGAATGTTGGTTATTTTTCTCAGCTTAGGTTAACACTAGCCACGCTGTTATTACTTAAGTAAAAAGAATGTTTAAATATTATCCTTACCAAACATGCATCACTTTGTTGCTTTTATGAGATGTGAATTGCTAAAACAATTTTGAGCTAGTAACCAGTTAGTTACCTTTAAGCATCAATGAATGCAAACAACAAAGACCTTCAAGAAGAGTTACCTCATTTTCTCTACATGATCTAAGTTAAGTCTAAGACCCATACACACAGTTAGCAACTGTTAACAGTGAGCTCTGAACAGAAGAATACATTCAAAGTTTCAAATCTGTATACACCTTTAAATGCTTTTGCCTTTGGGGTGAATTTTTAATGATCTGTGTTAAAAGAAAAGCATTCCATTGTTTAGCAATGTTCTTAAGTAAAGATCTTTGTTGCATTTTCCCATATAAATGAATCACCTTAATTAAAACAGGAGAGGGGAGGCAAACAGGATGGGGAGGGATTGGCGTGACCTGCAGCTGCGTTCCCTTTCCCAGAGAAGAGGAGGCTGTGGGGGATGATAATTAAACCAACATCTCTGGAAATTTCTACTTCTGAATGTGTATTCTTACATCACAGGATTTCCCAAAACTCCTTTGAGGGAAGCCGCCCATCCTTCAGCCAAAGTTTACCCATTATTTTTATGATTTTGAGTGCCTCTAGTTCTTTGCAGTCCAAGAAATCCAGAGATTTCCCTGTTTAGTTGTTGATCAGAATCAGATTGTTACGCTCAATTAAAGTGCTTAATTATTTATCTAAGGCAGCGCATATGGAAATTCATTATTTCGGGAAATACTTAAGACCAAGAAAAAAAATCACTGGATGATATGGAGATACATATTAGTTCCATTACTGTTAATAGTGATTAGATAGATCTCTCTCCCCCCCTGTTGAGATGGGAATGGGCTCCTAATTACATTATGGTCAATATAACTGATTGGATTAATTTGCGGTTAACTGTGGTTATTGTTACATCTACTGATTTGTTCAAGTAAAAGTTTCTAGAATGTTCAGATTTGACTGACACAGTGTTAAGTGCTTTCTCAAAGCTGCCTCACATTCTCATTTAATTTTTACAACAGCTCTGCAAGGTCTAATTATTCCCATTTTACGTATTGAGAAACCAGGCTCTGAGAAGTTAATTAAATTTTCCAGTGTTTCACAGAGCTAGTGAGTTGGAGTACTTAAGTTTGAACACAGATCTTCTGACTCAAAATCCAGTTAGACAACACTGGCTCAGAGGTCTATTTAACCTTTTTTTTTTTTTTTTTTGGAGACAGAATCTCTGTGGCCCAGGCTGGAGTGCAGTGGCCTCATCATCACAGCTCATTGCAATCTCAAACTCCTGGGCTCAAGCTGTGCTCCTGCCTCAGCCTCCTGAGTAGTTGTGACTACAGCCACACACCATCATGCCCAGCTACTTTTTCTATTTTTGTACAGACGGGGTCTTGCCCTGCTCAGGCTGGTCTGAACTCATGGCCCCATCTTTCCGCCTCAGCCTCCCAGAGTACTAGGATTATGGGTGTGAACCACCCCCCACCTGTCCTAAACCATTTAACTTTATTAAAATTAAACACAGTTTCTATTTGCTTGGGAAATATTCTATTTCTTGAGCCATACTGTGTCATATCTTAATGTACTCTCTTACTAATTGATTAGTCATTCAGTATAATTTAATAGTTCCTGGAAAGCATGATGGTTTTCTATGAATGAATGTAATATTTTCTGCCTACTGAGAACCTTCTGTCCAATGAGCAATTTATATTACCTGTTATCTACCTTAAAGGACAGATGGTCATGCCAATATATTCTAATAGAAGTCAGTTGGTTTATAAACTGCACTTGTGTTGACATTGGAATCACTGCTTAAAACGTGAAGGAGTTCCTAACCTATGCCACAGTTACATGATCAGGTTTTTTACTTTTGCTTTTTAATTTTGTTGCCAGAGGATTTTTACAATCTTTAAGCTAAAGCTGTGGTCTCCAACCCCTGGGCCTTGGCCTGGTACCAGTTCGTGGCCTGTTAGGAACTGGGCCAAGCATCACCACGTGAGCTCCACCTCACCCCACCCCTCCAGCCCCCTTCCCATGGTCTGTGGAAAAATTGTCTTCCATGAAGCTTGGGAACTGGGCTGTACAGCAGGAGGTGAGTGGTGGGCAAGCAAAACTTCATCTGTATTTACAGCTGCTCCCCGTCACTCACATCGCTGCCTGAGCTCCACCTCCCACACCTTCTCATGGAAAAATTGTCTTCCGCGACAGCGGTCCCTCATGCCAAAAAGGTCGGGGACTCTGGGCTAAAGCACTCTCATAGCAAAATATACTTAGTCATTTGTTTTCTGTTCTTTCCTTCATCAGGGCATGTTTATTTTTCTTTTTTGAGACTTAAAAAGCAATAGGTTATAGGTAACTTTGAGATCATCTAGTCATATTCCCTCATTTTACCAATAAGGAAATCAAAGCCCAGGGATAATAAAGGGCCCATCCAAGGTCAGCCAAACAATAAGTAGTAGAATTCAGGACTAGAAAATAAGTCCACAACTCTTTCCTTCATATCATAGCTGGGAAGATTTGGATTTTTAAAAAGTAGTTATAGAATGGCATCTAGCAAAATAGACATCTGGCTAGCAGAAGCCCCCAGTGAACTTCTCCTGTCTTCCCAGAAAAACACTCATTAAGACCCAAAAGAAGGCCAGATCTCAATTCTAGAATCCAGAAGGAATTGATATAATTTAAACCCTGGCTTCACTTCATGAAACAGAGGCCCTGTGAAATTAAAACTTTGGAAGTTACTTAGTACTTGTCCTCCTTCCCAGCCACGTCTGTCTCCTTACTCTGGGCCAGAGCTCCTGAGCCAGAGAAATTCTGGCTGATGCTCTTAGCCAGATGCTACACAGTGAAGGGAAAAGGTTCTACATCCCAGTCTCTCTTCTCTCCAACCCCACCTCCTCCATTCAATCCAAGACTAAATCCTAGGGCTAAAAGGTGAGCAGAAAGTAGAGAGGGACAAATTGCTCGTTCTGAGAATAAAGCCCTTTAGATGAAGGCAGAAACAGACAATAAATGACTGAGTAGCAGAACGTGCAAATATCATGATTTTTTCGTGTATGATGTTGGTTCAGAGATCCAGAAGATCAGACAGTCGGAAGGAAAAGGATGGTACTTCAATAGAAAAGTGGTAAACTAGAAATTGTACTTGGAAATACGCATATCACCTTACCGTGGACCTGAGATTTGACAAAAAAGGGATTCAACAGGACACTAAAGTGGACAGGGTCTGGGAAGAAAGGACCACATTTAAGGATGAGTACAGAGAAAAAGGTAAGCCATATAAAAAAATGAACAGCTTCCAGAACACTCTTGAAAATAAAAAGTGATATAATGCAGGAAACAAGAAAATTTTAGGATTCTCCTTGTCATAATTGAAAGAATAGAAGAAGTGCTTCTATGCATTAATAGTGAGTGAGCTATCTTAAGATGGCAGTGGGTTAAGAGAAAAAGGCAATAGAACAAAGCAGAAAAGAAAACAGAAAGAAGGATTTTAAGGAAGCCAGAAACACAATAGCAGATTAAAATCCACATTGGAAGCAGAAAAGAACAATATTGAAGCTTCAAAAACTCAAATCAATTATGTGAAGGACAAACTTGAGATTTTATTCCTGTTTTTTCAAAAGAAGCAAATGAATAATGGAGAAGGAGAATGGATTTGGAAGACAGAACAGTAGCTAATATTACTGACATTTGCGTTTTTGATGGAAAGACTCCGTTGAGAAAAAATATCAGACTATAAAAAAGAAATCTTTCCTGGACAGAATGAAAATCTGTGTATATAAATTTGCATTCTAGGCCAAAAAAAAAAAAGTGAAAAAGACCAGTACCTAAGCACCTCCTGACAAAAATGTTAAAATCCTAGGGAATGAAAAATCCTGCAGGTGACCAGTCGAAAAGTTACAAATTGCCTATGAGGAAACACAGGAGCAGTCTGGCTTCAGACTTCTACTTTATAACATAACACCAAATGCCAGGAAACAATAGGGAATTTTCAAGGGAAAAATTGTGACTTTGGAATTTTATGCATATTTTATATGTTAAGATATGGAATATTTTTAGTTATGACAAGCATCTAGGAAATATACCAGCTATGTAATATTCTTATAAAGATAATAAGATGTACTGCAGCCCACAAAGCTTGGCTTAAATAAAACAATGTTTTGCTTAGTATCATAATTTCAAGGGACTCCAGAGGATTAAATATCAGGACATTATCCACTAAAAGAAGGGAATGTATGCTTTTACATAGATAGTACGGGCTAGAGGCCACATATCTAAAATCACCCAAAGTCCTCATGTGAATGGACTAAATTAATACAAGAAGATGTATCTAAAAATAATTGCCACATCCCAGCAACATGTTTCTTCATTTTTATTGCTGAAATCATGATAATTATAGTATAAATAAGAAATTCAGATACATCTTTTCCTAATAAAATATAAATTGTTCTCTGTTTTCCCCAATACCATTCAAAACACTATCCTAAAAAAGTCTCTTGCTTCCAATTAAGAAAAGGCTGGGGGTCCCCACCTTTGGGGGTCTGATAGCCTAGACTAGAGCTTGTTGACTCCATCCCATGTGTTTCCCCACTCTCCTCAAATTCAGAACTAAAAAGACATACAAAATTAGAAAATTACAGAATATATGTCCATGTTTTAAAAACTGATCAGGAAAAAACAAAACTTGTTTTAGAATACAAATACAAGAAAAGTTCAATTTCAACAATAGGAAGGTGGCCTGGGGCAGAGAGGTGCTTTCCTTAGCTGTACTTGAAGTTTCATGGACTTTTGTTTAAGTTCAGATATTAAGAGAATAAAAATCAATAAAAAAAAAAAGATTCTGGAGTCTACAATGTCAGCGTTAGAACTGAATCAGATTATTCTGTTTTTTCATTTGCTTGCACTAAAGGACTTGAAAACACAAAGGAATGTAGAGTATCTTTGGCTTCAAAGCTCAGTTCCTTCCTGGCAATATAAAAGTCTTATCTGTGCCCCAAGTTGTCTTGTCCATTTAAACTAAACTTTCAACGACACAAGCATGTTTACTTCAGATTTAGCAATAGAATAGTTCATGGATTGCTTTGCGTTTGCTTAGTTTTTCATTCTGAAACACAGCAAAACTTCTTCCAAAAAAATGGAGAGAATCTCTTCTGAGTAGATTCCAAGTATAGCCTTTCCCAGGGTCCTCTTGCTTAGCTGTGATTGACAAAAGTCTGTACCATTTAACCACTTAGATAAGAAATGCAATGCTTTTGTTTAAAAATGTAGTATTTTCTATGTGGCTGTATTTTCCAAATGATAGCAACAAAACTGTGTCCTAATGTTTTCACTGTGCTGTATTTTTTCCTTAACGTAGAGGAGGATACCCATAATTTCTTAACACTGGAAACATCATCCTGAATGGTGTAGGAAATGGTCAGTAACTTGAATGACTTTATTGTACCATTTCCAACTTTTTCTTTCTTCCCCCAGGTGGGGGACACATGAGTGGAAAGCGGGTGTCCTTTCTATTTTCTGTCATGGAGTGTCAGCATTGGAAGGGGTTTTCTTGTTCATCTAGTCCAGCCTTCTAGTTGATAGTCTAG
Source organism: Avahi laniger (assembly GCA_963575035.1). Taxonomy (NCBI): domain Eukaryota; kingdom Metazoa; phylum Chordata; class Mammalia; order Primates; family Indriidae; genus Avahi; species Avahi laniger. The sequence goes on from CAUYSK010024393.1 coordinate 11,892, forward strand.
TAGAGTCTGTTAACAATTTGCAAGGTTCTGGGTTTTTTTTTTTTAATTTGTTATTTGGTTTCATTTATGTATATGCAACTTGACTGTTTAACCCAGATTTTTGAAAAATAAAAAATTTTAATGTATATTTTGTCTGTTTTCTTAAAATAATTATTTTAACTCAGCAGTACGTATGGTTTCTGAATATCTTTTACTTTAGTCTCACATTCCTGGAAGTAATGTTTTTCTTTGTATCTTGCAACGTTAGGACATTATGAGCAGTTTGGTACCTAGATTCTGTGCTTCTGAGCCAATGTTCTGGGTGAAATAGTTTGTTCCGATGACTCCCTCTGGTCCCCTGACTTGGATCTGCTTCACTGGGCAGGCCGAGGCCCCATTTGGAAGGCTCACATGGTGTTCATATATTGACCATTGTGTATATGCATCTAATTAATGTTTTTCTGGTCTTTGTTATTTTGGCTTTTGGAGACTACATTTAACCCTCTGAACTTTTAAAGTAGAAATTTATTGCTCTGAATATACAACAGGTAAAATCATTTCTAAAAAACAGTGTCTGAAAAATATTTCTGATAGAGTCTAATTGTGGAAATGGTGAAAGGATAAGATGTTTCTTGAAAGTAATTGACCCTCAGACAAGTTAACTCTGTACTCACTGTTCTAGTCCAGCAATGATTTTTTAAACTTTAGATTCCTGGACCAGTTTAAAAATTTTATGAAAGCTCTGGACCATTTTTCTTGGCAAAATGCACACATGCATACAACATTTTACATACAGAAATCTAGGTTTTAAAACTCCTGCACTAGAAATATTTTTTAAGACAGTTGTCTTTTTGAGGTATACTCTAAAAGATTTAATGATTTGCTTCAAAATAATCCAGAGGGGTTGAGTACATGGAGGCATAGATGATAGACAAATTAGCCTTGAGCAGATAATTGTTAAAGGAAAGCAGGGGGTACCTGAGCGTTCATTATTCTCATCTCTGTTCTTTTGTATATGTTTAAAAATTTCCATAAGGAAGAGTTAAAAAGAAAAAAAAAGAAGCAAGAAAGAAACAAAACTCCTGTACTGGAGATTCCACAACCCTCCTCATCGGTCTCACAGAATCGCAGAATCTTCATGCTGCCAGGAGGGACAGGAGCAGTGAGAATGATGATGCTGAAAAATGCAGATAAGGCCGGAGCCAGATTTTCAGGTGAGCACCTGGGTTGTAGCCGTGATGACAAGAGCCGGTGAAGTTTGAGTTGTTACATGGCCTCATCTGTACCTACCACATGGTGGCGCCTGGGAACACATTCCATCCTCTCCCTTTAATGCGGAAGGTAGATCCGTGGAAATTTTGCGGTTGGTTACAGCAGCCCTAAGAGAGCTGTGGTTATGACAAACCGAGGTGCGATCCAGTCACACTAGAGCACTGTGAAAACTGGCAAAGTGAGCCAGGGGGGTTCGCAGGGCCCAGGATAGCACATGGCCTTCTCCTCTGCCCCGGGGACAAGCACTCCTCGAGTTGCTACTTGAGAAAAGGGGAGAAGGTCCAGGCAGGCACCACCACGGGTGTGGGGCACAGGATAGATGCGGCAGGGCCTCTGGGTGCCTGGTGTGCCCCCTCTCACTGATGTGTCCCAGGACCGGGGGGAATCTCTTGTGCCCAGTACGTTTTGGCTTATTTCAGAAGGTGCGTGACCCCGTCCTCCTTCCCGGATACATTTCCTTGTCCTCGTCCTCCTTTCCATCTCCCCGTTTTGTTCCTTCCTCTGCTTAGGAGCATTTTCACTACCATTTTTTCCTGCTGAGACACCAGGGACAGACACGAAAGACATTAAACAAGATGTATTTCAGCAATAAACAAGATTCTTGTATTTCTCGGGGGATCCCAAAGAAATAAGGATGAGAAATAAAAATTCCTTCTGGAGTATTTACAATGTACTCAGCTGTTGAAATGTTCAAAATGGAATCAAGGAAGTAATTTAGCACATTTCTAATATGCTTAACTATGGTAATAACGTTTAAGAGTTTGGCCAAATTTAAAGAACCTGGTCAATCTTTTAGGACATTATTAAAGAGTCTAACCCCCATGATAACAAATACATTTGTCACAGTTGATAGTTAATCCTGTATTTGTGCTTTATTGTTACTGTCTGTCCCTTGGAAAATGGCCCAGAATTGCAAGGGTGCAGTTTGACCTCCCCCAGGCAAAGAAAACTATGCTTCAGACGTTTCCTTTGGTCCTGTATTCTCAGTACTTGTGTAGACTATGTAGAATTTACTACCATGTATTTCTCTTGCTCTCCCATTATTTCTTTTGTTGTTGCTGTTGTTGTTGTTGTTGTTAAGACAGAGTCTTGCTCTTTTGCCCGGGCTAGAGTGCTGTGGCGTCAACCTAGCTCACAACAACCTCAAACTCCTGGGCTCAAGCAATCCTTCTGCCTCAGCTCCCAAGTAGCTGGGACTACAGGCATGCGCCACCATGCCCGGCTAATTTTTTCTATATATTTTTGTCCAACTAATTTCTTTCTATTTTTAGTAGAGACGGGGGTCTCACTCTTGCTCAGGCTGGTCTCGAACTCCTGACCTTGAGCGATCCTCCCACCTCGGCCTCCCAGAGTGCTGGGATTACAGGTGCGAGCCACCGCGCCCAGCCTCCCATTATTTCTTAATGTAACTATCCAGCAGGGAAACCATCTCCCAAGTGCCAGTCATTTATGTACCACCTTCACAATTTTTGTGATAGTTGAGTCCACTTGTTCTATTATTTATTTGATATTTTTTTAAATCAATTCATTATTTAACTTGAATTTATAATAAAGCAAAAAAATAAGACTATTAATACATATAAAGCACTTAGAACACTGCCTGGTAATAGTAAATTTTAGCTATGGTTATTTATATTACTATATAAATGCTGTTTTACTTGCAATAAATAGATATAAATACATAACTACTAAAGTTAAAAATGTTTGCCCATCTATATCTAAGAACTGTCTCTAGCATCACCAGTGGCGCAATAACCACACTTTGGGAAACAGCTGGCCCCATTCCCCCCTTTGAAATGATCTTCTCCTTGGCTTCCATGAGAGCTCAAGTGTCACTATCTCCTGATTTTTCCATTTAGTCTCTAGATTCTCTTTCTCAGGCTCCTTATCCTTTGACACTCTCATTTACATGGATTCAATTTTTTTTTTCTTTTTTAAAGGCAGGGTCTCACTCCCTCACCCAGGCTAGGATGCAGTGGCCCAATCATATTTCACTATAACCTCAACTCTTGGGCTCAAGCAATTCTTCTGCTTCAGCCTCCCAAGTAGCTGGGACTACAGACATGCACCACCATGCCTGGCTAATTTTTTATTTTTTTGTAGAGACAGGGTCTCACTATATTGCTCAGGCTGGTCTTGAACTCCTAGTTTCAAACAATCCTCCTGCCTTGGCTCCCCAAAGCACTGAGATTACAGGCATGAGCCACTGCACCCAGCCTGGATTCAATTTTATACACTTTCTCAGGACAATTTCATCCACTCCTATGGCCTTAACATAAGTAGACCTAGATTATCTAAACCTTTTTCAACTGGGATTCTTCATCTGAACCACAGAATGCAGAAAATGACCCGAGGGCCTATTTTCTCAGGCCCCCAGGGAGAACTGAGGTATGTATTAATAACTAGTATCATTCTAGATGCAAGGGAGAGATGTTAATTCATTCCAGACAGTGAAGCCTTGGGGCTTGAGCACTTACTTCTCTAGTGGAACCCCAGTTGACAAGGGCTCTTCAACCCTCTCTCCCACCCTGTCTTTCCTTCCTAAGAAATGGCACCTGTATCCACCTTGTTGCCCAAGCCAGAAACCTGACAGTTATTCTAGGACCTCCCTCCTCCCTCTCCTCTTTCCTCCTTCATCCTCCACCCTCCATAATCAGTTTCCATTATCTGATAATTCCACCTGCCTTAAAATCCTTTGAATCTCTTCCCTTCTCATCTCCTCACCGCCACCAACTTGGTCAGCCTACACCATTTTGCCCTATGATTACTTAAAAGCCACCTTAGCGGTCTCCTTGTCCAACTGCTTCCCACGAAAACTTCACTAAACACAAATCTTACTGTATCATTTCCCCTTTCGTGGCTCTCCAAAGCCCTTCTGAAAAAGCTCCAACCTACCAGATGGACTGCCACGCCTTGCTTTTATGCCATGCCTGCCCTCTCTGCCTGTCCTCCCTCACCCCTGCCTAGGACTCCCTCTCTCCCAGCTGCTCCTCTGCCATCACGCCCTGCTTTTGCAAATCTCTTACTTAGTCTTCAGTTGTCATCTGGCGCACTGTGCATGTGAGCTCCTCCTCTGAGCAGCCAGCCAGTCCTCTTGGATTCTGCTGCCTCAGAGGACAGCAATGTTGAGCAGAACCTGCAAGCCAATCACTGTCACCTGCAAGGCATCTGCCATCCCAAGGAGCCAAGTTTATTAAAGGGGGCAGCTTTGCCCCTGTGAGCATTTGACGCCCTAAGTGGCTGAATTGGGTAAAGAACTCATTTCTCTGGTGGAGGTTTGTGCCTCCCAGGGTGGAGGTCTGTTCCTCAGCTTGTGGTTACTCAGAGTGTGCATTTTCACTGTTGGATGTTTCCCTGAGAAAACTTGAATTAATAGGCCCAGTAATGAAGACTGAGGAACTGGCACACACTCTTCCTGTTTCCTTAACAGAATTGTGCTGCCAGCTTCACTGTATTTGCTACACTACTGCAAGGCTCCAGATCTGGGAGGCTCTCGGTAGTCATAACTTCTGTGGCATTGAGATTTCCAAAAGACTGTGTTGGAGAAGCATCCACTGAGGTAGCAGCTAAATTCCTTTTAATCAGAGGGTTTTAACCTGGGATCCATGGCTGGGTTTCAAGGAGTCCAGGGACCTCCTGAAACTATAGGCATAGTTGTTCGTGTATGTGCATGTGTACATTTCACTTGGGGAGAGAGTCCACTTTCCAGAGGGTCCACTGCTGAGGACTGAGATGCCAGTTTTCCCCTCGTACAGTCAGACTTATTTCATTTATTCATTAACACATTGACTGCCACACTAGGAAAAAAAATTTTTTCCTTGGGGCCATGGTGTTTTATTATGAAAATAGAATAAAAACTTCGAAAACAAAATGATCTTTTCTAAATTAGTGAAAAATTTGTTTTTTTTATTGTTTTCTGTTTTTTTCCAACAAAAAAAGTAATACAAAAACTTGAAAATTAGTAATGTAAAAACTTGAAAAATCATTCATAAGGGTTAAGTGTTTTTCTTGACTTGTAAGCCTTAAGTGTAATTTTAAGGTAAACATAGAAAAATGAAATTTATTGACTTCTATTCATTTAATCCACGTTTTTAGAATTAAATTGTCAGTATTAATTGTAACAATAAGAACATCAAGAAGTAAGATTTTCATGAACCAACTTCAGGGTTTTGCCCAGGGGGCCACCCATCACGTAACACGTATGCGACAGCAAGGCAGCGAGTTGCCTACGCACCCTGCGGCTCCCAAGGAAAAGAGATATGTGATTACATCCACTTCGCAAGGCCCCAGGTTAAAAATTAGTGTGAGTTAAATACAACTCACACGGCCGTTAATGTGTTAAAATATTTTAACACTTGCTATGATGTTCTGGGCACTATTGTAAGCACTAGAGGTATATGTGAGAAAACACAAAAATATCTGCTTGCATGACACTTGTATTCTAGTTGGAGAAGGCAAACAAACAAAATAAAGCAATTTACATGCAATGTTAGAGGGTGCTAAGTGCCAAGGAGAAAATTAAACAAGGTTGTATTGGAAAAGGGAAATGAAATTTTAAATAGAGTCCAAAAAAGCATCACTGAAAAGATGACATTTAAGTAGGGACTTGAGGCTGCTGAGGGAGCAAGCTACATGCGTGTGGGGAGGAAGAGCATGCCAGGGAGAGGGGAGAGCAGGTGCAAAGGCCCTGAGGTCCTAGAGGTGTCCAGAAGACTCTTTTCGAAGTTGCTTTTGCCTGACATAAGGCAGACAGCAGGGGCTGGCAGAATGGAAGGGCTGAGCTGCCCAGGTCACACCATTTTTGTCATCTATTTTAAAGATTTTGGCTTTTACTGTTAGTGAGATGAAAACCCCTTAGTTTTATTTTATTTTATTTATTTAGCTTTTTGAGACAGGATCTCACTCTGTTGCCCAGGCTAGAGTGCAGCGGCATCATCGTAGCTCACTGCAATCTCAAATTCCTGGGCTCCTGTGATCCTCCTGCCTCAGTGTCCTGAGTAGCTGAGACTACAGATGCCCGCCTCCACACCTGGCTAATTTTTCTATTTTTTATAGAGATGGGGTCTCACTCAGGCTGGCTTCGAACTCCTGACCTTAAGCAGTCCTCCCACCTTGGCCTCCCAGAGTGCTAGAGATTACAGTGTGAGCCATCACACCCAGACGAAAACTCCTTAGTTGTTTTTTTTTAATTTTATTATGGTAAAATATACTTAACATAAATTTTACCTTCCTAACCATTTTTTAAGTTCAGTGGCATTAAGTACATTCACATTGTTGTGCAAACTGACACCATATCCATCTCTAGAACTTTTTCATCCCATACTAAAAATCTATACCCATTAAAGAATAACTCCTCATTCTCCCCTACCCCCAGCCCCTGGGCACTGTTCTACTTTCTATGAATTTGACTACTTGAGGAACCTCATATAAGTAGAATCACAAAATATTTGTCCTTTTCTGTCTGGCTTTTTTCACTTAGCATAATGTCTTAAGGGTTTATCCATGTCGTAGCATGTGTCAGAATTTCATTGCTTTTTAAGTCTGGATAATATTCATTGTGTGAGTATACCACATGTTGTTTATCATCTACTGATGGACATTTGGGTGGTTTCCACCTTTTGGCTATTGTGAATAATGTGCTGCTGTGAGCATGGGTGTTCAAATATCTGTTCAAGTCTCTGCTTTCAATTCTTTTGTGTATACGCCCAGAAGTGGAATTGTTGGATCAAATGACAGTTCTATGTTTAATTTTGTGAGGAACCACCATACTGTTTTCCACAGAGGCTGCACCATTTTACATTCCTACCAACAGCACACAGGGTTCCAGTTTTTCCACATCTTCACCAACCTTTGCTATTTTCTGTTTGTTTTTTTTTTTAATAGTAGCCATCCTATTGGGTGGGATGTGATAACTCATTGTGGTTTTGATTTGAATTTCTGTAGTGATTAGCAATGTTGACCATCTTTCATGTGCCTTACTTATTTTTAAAGGGCCACTCTGCCTGCTATGCTGAATATCCCCAACTGCGGGTAGGATGGAGGGCAGGGGAAAAACATGGAAGGTGGAAGACCATTTATGAGGCAGTTGCAGCAGTCTAGGCAAATGAGGATGGTGGCCCGGAACAAGATGATAGTGGTAGAGGTGGTAAGAATTCATGGGACTCTGGATGAATTTTGAGGCTACAGCTGATAGAACTGAAAGAGGAATGTGAGAGAAAGAACAGTCTAGACTGACTTGTATATGCTTATGCCCATGCAAATGGCCATTTACCGAGACGAGGAACACTGGGGGCAGCGTATGCTGGGAGAGTGGGACATCAAGAGTCCAGTTTGGACGTGGTAAGTTTGAGTCCCTGTTGGACTTCCAAGTGGAGACGTTGACAATGGATATGGGAGTTTGGAGATCAGGAGGAGTGTTTCCATTCTCTTTTGCTGCATAATAAACCACCCCAAAACTTAGAAGTTTAAAACAGCAATGATTTATTATTTCTTACCATTTTGTGGGTTGATTGGGCTCAGATGGGCAGTTCTGCTCTACGTGACATCAGTTGGTGTCGCTCATTTGATTGCATTCAGCTGGTGGCTGGGCTGAGCAGGAAGGTCCAAGAAGGCTTCACTCACATGTCTGGCACCCCAGTGCTCCATGTGGCCTCCCCATGTGGTCAGCTTGGGCTTCCTCACAGCGTGGAATCAGACTTCTTATATAATGGCTGGTTCTCCACAGAGGACAAGAGCCCAAGCTGTTGGCCTCTTAAAGGCTAAGTGTGAATGGACATAGCATCTCTTTTGCCATATCCTATTTGTCAAAACTAGTCACAGGTCAGCACATATGTGAGGGAAGGGAAACAGACTCCACCTTTTGATGAGAACAGTGGCATATGCCTACAGGGATGGGAGTAAGCCATCCTTGGAGACCAACTACCACAAAGGGAGCTATCAGCAATAGTGATATAAATTTGAAAGTAATCAAAAGTTAGTTGGTACCTAAAGCTGTGCTGCTGGATATGGATGCAGATGAGAATGGGAAGAAACAACCAATAAAATAGGAGGAAATCCAGGAGAGTGTGGTGTTGATGAAGTCAAGTGAAACAGTGTGTCAAGAAAGAGGGAAAGGCCCCACAGGACATGGTGGCTCACGCCTCTAATCCTAGCCCTCTGGGAGGCCAAGGCAGGAGGATTGCTTGAGGTTCAGAGTTTGAGGTTGCAGTGAGCTATGATGACACCACTGCACTCTAGCCCAGGTAACAGAGTAAGACCCTGGAAGGAAGGAAGGAAGAGGAAGTGACCAGTTGTGGAAAATGCTGCTGAGAGTTCAAGTAAAACAGGGATGAAGATTGACAGTTGGATTTAGCGAAGTGTAGATGACTAGTGGTTTTACGAGAATAATTTCAGTGAATTTGTGGAGACATAAACTTGATTGGGGTGGATTCCAGAGACAATGGGAAGAGAGGAATTGGAGACAGCTAGTACAGGCAATCTTTTGGGGAGTTTGTTACACAGGGAAGCCGAGAAGTGGGGCAATGATGGGATAGGACGTAGGTCGAGGGGAGACAATGTAGACAGCCTTCAAAGGGAGCAAGAGCCATCCACCCACTACATGAAGAAAGTCAGTATATGGTCACAAATGCAGGGAGAGTGGTTAGGGGTGGTTGTGGGAGGCGTGGCCTGGTGGTGAAGGGCTAGAGTAGTCCAGGCCTGAAAAGGGTATAAGATCATGGGAAGACGCATGTATGTTAATATATGCAAAAAGCATGATTCTGGGGAAAGACAGGAACAGAAGGAGGTAACTGACAGTGTGAAATGTCAGGGTGTGTGGCTGCAGAATAGGATGCGGAAACTGGGGAGGAGGAGGGTGCGGATATGTGATTCCGGCTTCAGGGAATGGCCCGTGTGGCGACTACAGAGGGGAGAAGGCAGCCTCTGGAGCAGAGGATGTCAAGGACCTGGGAGACTAGGGGTTCCTTGGCGCATGCAGGGTGGCTGTCAGTGTTCTCAGGACGGCCGCAGGAGTAATGCAGAGGTGAAGCCTGTGAAGAGTCAAGGTCCTTGAGGGATGTGAGGGAGTGCCCCACTCCCCACAGAACTTGGCAGTGATGTCACTGGGGTGAGCATGGCTTTTAAGCGGGGAGAAGACATGTGTTTTTAAGAAGTGAATTTTGAAATGAAGTTAAAACAATATTCTGGAGCGACAGTGGTGAGTGAGCCAGAAGCTGGCTGAGTCTACAGCCAGGATGTGAGCTCGTGAGCTGGCACCCAGAGAGGTACAAAAGACCCGCTGATCTCACGAGAAAGCTGAGAAAGCCGGGTATCACTAAGAATGGAGACAAAGGGGGAACGGGGGAAGTTGGAAATGCATAGATATATTTCGATGATTGAACCAAACGGGTTCCAGCGATCACAGGAGGGAAATCAGCAGGAAAGGGCGTATCATGGAAGGGTCAGGTCAGCTGGTGCAGGGGAGGAGAGTGACCTGCAAGGGAGGGATGCACAGGCAGCGAACTTTGGTGATGGTGAAGAAGGGCATAAGGAAGTGGGCAGAGGGGAGCATGGTGTGGTCACGAGGAGAGATTGGAGTTTCGGGATTCTGCTTAGCTGTGTGGCTAAGAGGTAGCGAGTTAGTACACCTCGTATTAGGGTATTTATGCAACAAATGCCAAAAAAACCTACTTTAATCTGTCTTAAACAATAGTGAGGAGGTATTACCTCCCATAACTAGAAATTCCAGAGGAAGGGTAGCTAGCACCTTAGGAATTGTTTGAATAAGCAACCCAGTGACGTCATCAAGGACCCAGTTTCTTTATATTTCTCTGCTGTACCTTTTAGGGTGGTGGCTTCATCCTAAAACTGGCTGCACTTGATGTTCTCAGACAGCTGGCAGCAACACTGGAGACTGTATGCTTCCTCTTACACATCTAGAAAGTTCCGTTTGGTACTGTTCTCAGAAAGGTGAAAATGCATCCTTTCCATAAGCTCAGCAAACCTTTCCAGGAGTCTGGAAATCCCACGTGCTAACTGGTGTGGGCACGAGTTACCTGAAGCATCCACTGTGGCAAAAGGGAATTACCCTGATTGGCTTGGAGCAGGTAAAACCCACTCCCGTTGTTGGGGCCGAGCGGAGCCGGCTTCCCCTGGAGGACACAGGTGGATGGGGAAGGAGCGTGGCCGATAGGAAGGGGGGGAAGGAAGAGTCATGCTGAGCAGATTCCTAGGAATCGCCACCTCACTACCTCATTGAGCTGTTGGGAAAATTAAATGCTGTGTGAGGATGCCTTGCTTTTTCTTCTTGAAAGGTTTTTGGAGATGAGATATAGAAGAAAACTGGAGAGAAGAAAGGTAGTGGGGGGCGGCTAGGGTGGGGAAGGTGAGCAAAGAGATTTGGGGTGGGGTCCAAAAGTAAATGGAAGAGATATCAAAGGCAGATGGGGCTAGAGTTGATAGGTGGATGCAAATAGAACACACTTGCCTCTGAATTCTCAGAAATGAAGAGTAATATTCTTCTGGTACCTCCCAAGTTCCCCTCTCCCAAGAGCTGAGGAGGGCTGAGTGGGTTCATCTCCATACCTGCCTACACCCTGAAAGTGTTCAGTGGCTCCCAGCTGTGGACCAAGCTATTAGTCTCACCCTGGACTTCAGGTCGCTCTGGAGTATGAATTCAGCGCACTGTTAGCCTTGTTTCTAGTTATCTGTCCATACAAACCTGTGTGTTCTCCAGCTGACTTGGTTGCTTCACGATGGCCCCTACACTGCTCCTGCCTCTATGCAGGTGTTACCTTTGCTTTGTATGTTGCTCTCCTAACTTTCCTGGCTGAGATCTTCTCTTCTCGAAAGCCAGGTTCAAATGTTCGCTCTCCGATGCAGCCCTCACCGGTGCTTTCAGGCTCACGCCCTCATTCTTTCCTCCCAGTATTAATCATTGCTGTCCTTGTCTTGCTCGCTCTAGATTGTCAGAGTATAGTGACTACGTCCTCCTCATTGTGCATGTTCATTTTTTATTTGCCCATTTAAAAAGATCTGTGGATGTCTACTGTGTACCAGTCACCGTCCATACAGAGGTGAATAAAAAAAAGCACTCAGTAAATACTGGTTGAGTTTAATGCTGTTGAAGCGGGACTGTGCCAGCTGACAGGATTCCGGCAGTTGGGTGGAACTGCATAACGAATTCACACCCTTCTGTTGATCTTCTATTCTCAGTATAGCCATATTTGCCAAATCTCTTGCCTCTACAGGCCTTAAACTCATGTAATGGTTGAGCTACTATTGCCAAAGTGAAGCGAAGAACTGAGACAACTTAATGAAACAGCTCACAGATTGTTCAGGAAAACAAAAATCTGTCTTTGAAATTATTGAGTCATTTCAGTTTTTATTCCAGGGTCATACAAAGCACTGTCATCTGTATTATTTAACAGTGGCTTTCAAAGCATTTTTGCCATGACTCACAGTAAAAAAAAATACATTTTACATCACAACTCAGGTCATGTATATTCTTTCATTCATTCCTTCAATAAGTAGGCACTGAACACCTACTATATGCCAAATACTATTCTATGCACAATACAGCAGTGAACAAAGTAAAAGAGGAAGAAAGGAAAAGAGGGAAAGAAACAAATCCTTGCCCTCAAAGACCTTACATACTAGTGGAACAGGCAATAAACAAAATCGGTAAAATGCACACGAACGCACAGAAACAGAAGATTCATGAAATAAAACCACCTATCACTACATGTGGTACACTTGGATGTTTTCTATTTTTCTTTTTTTTAGAAAAAAAAAAAGCTGGTCACATTTCATTAAACCATTAAGTTGGCTTCTCAACTCAGCAATGGGTTGAGACTTGCACTATGAAAAATGCTGGCCTAGACAATCATGTCTGACTAAGGCAGAGCATGTGCTGTTCCCATTTTACAGATAGAATGACATGCAAAGCGAGGCTAAATGAGCTACCCAAACTCCCCGACAATCTGAGGGAAGCAATGCTTCTGAAGCTTCATCCCAGAGCTGCCTTTTCCATCATCCTCTGTGGTGCTTGCACTGGCTCAGTTCCCACTTCCCTCTGATGATGAAATCTTGACCTTTGCCTGGAGCGGCTCTCCCCTCCCTTGCCAGGTAAAAGGACATGAATATTTCTAAGCCTACCCAGACTGCGCCGTGCCCTAGGATGCCTCTCTCGTGCCACTGCTGCACTCTGGCTTGCTTCGTAACTACCAGTGTACCAGAATAGGGGCCTCTTCACTGTGACCTCCTTAAGACAGACAGGTCTCACTCATCTTTGTGTCCCCCAAAGCAGTGCTTTACGGAATAGGTATTAATAAATACATAAGAAATTAAACTGAATTTGTAAGTGACTCAAAGCAGCGGGGTGGGGGAAGTGCTTCCTAGCCAGGACTGCAGGGTTTAGGCCACAGCTGTTTAAAAGGCTAAGAGACTAGAAAGGATACTACTGGTAAAAAGATCCCTTTACCTGAGTTACAAAGTCACACATTAGGTAAAGTCTGCAGTAATGTAAAAACTATACAAATATTTTATCTCCCTAGTATCAGTAGAGATTTAGAACCATGTCAGTACGTTGCAGATCATAGAGACCAGAAACAGTGAAATTAAATTCAAAAATGAGGGTTACCATCAGGAGGCCCACGGGCAGCTGGATGGACCTGAGGTGAGACAGGAGCCAGAGCTGCCTCGGAGCTCCTCAGCAGGAGAAAGGCGCTCTCTGCTGTAACGGCGACCGTTACGATAGGGACAGCTGCCAACTCCCCCAGATGAAGGGAATCGGTTCAAATTCTCAAGAGAAAAGAACCTAAATGGCACATCCAGTTCTGGAGTCGTCCACACCTGCTTCACTTAGTTTTGGTAGAACGGGGCTGTGTGGTTGGTGAAAATATCTAGGGAAGGATGGGGAGAAGAAACTCTCTGAAAAGAGAGAACTTTCACTAAATATTAACTCAAATTGGAATTTTAAGTTTAAATTTTGTCCTACCACCAGAGGACAGGACTCAAGGCCAAAATGAGGTCAGTTATAAAAAGTTATATAAAATAGTTTATCTGTGATATAGTATAAAATATAATTTCAATCCTATTAAAAGTTTAAAAAATGCAGATTTTAGTTATTAATAAATGACCTCCAAGTTTCAGGAATCTATAAATCCATGAGTGTATAAATATATCATGAAAATTGTATACAAGATACATTATAGAATTCTCTAACCCATGGTTTTCAGACTTTATTTTGAATCAGATTCCAATTCTGCAGGACTGGAGAAGGGCAGTGTGGACTGCATATTCAAATAAGCACCCCAGGTTCTGTTAAAAATGATGGGTCATGTTGAGAAACGTGCTTAACTTCTTCCTACTTAAAGGCATTAATAGGGGGCTCAACTTGCTTAAGCTTTTCATTAGAACAAAAATGGACAATAAAACCACACAAGCACACCATGTATGTAGTAACACTCAATAAGAGCATGTACAAATTTAAAAACCACCACACTTCTTATAATTGTTTTTAATAGCATTTAGTCACATCATTTATAATGGCGTATGTTTATAAAAGATGTTTAAGATGGTGATTTAGTCTTATCTTGGGTTTTCGTTTAGAATTGAGAATAGGGGAAGTACTTATGAGTTCACAAGGAATATTTCAGGTTCCTATGTTACCTATACACTCAAAAGGTATACTGATACCAATCCTATAAACATCACATGTGAATGTAACTTATTTAAGCCTATTGGTTAACATGTTTAAAAAGCACCCTCATTTCTTTAAAGGTAAGTACTATAAATGGCTCTTGAAAATCTATTGTGGACATGATATATTCAGTCAAACTTGCAGAAAGCGAGGGCGTGATTTTCTGTGACCACCCGATTCAGAGTCTGATTTAGAGTTAAAATCAAACAGCATTTCAAAACAGTTGCTGTCATGGGCAGCATAATCAATTCCTCAGAAAATACAGCTTCCAAAGCTCTCATCATCCTAGTTACCCTTCTTTTTGCTTTCACTTACTTACATATTGCTTTCTTTTAAAGAAGCAAAAAATATAAAAGTTCACTGAAATTCTGAAAGTCACTGTTTGTGTAGCACTGAATGATAGTAGCTTTGGTATTTGGTATTACAAAGTCACTTTCATCACAAATATTTCTTTCATTCTGGGTCGAGGCGAGGTAAAACAGGAAGAATAAGATTCCCAAATGCAGAGTCTTGAGTTATGAAGTATCCAGATGAATGTGCGTGAGCATGCTGGGAAAGATTAAAAAAAAAAAAGCAATTAAGCTATTAAGAGTCACAATTTTTTAAACCAGGGCATTAAAATTACTTATGCTTTCTGAATGCTTGAGACCAAATTTATTTAAAAATCAGTTCTTATGCTGCTAATTTTATTTAAACACATGGGAGATGGATAATACTATAAAATTTGGATTAAGAAGTTGCACCAAGTACACATTTGTCATCCCATTATTGCCCCTGCGATTCTCTTCAGTCAATAAATGAGTCAAAGACATGAATTGCTTTGTTCCTTGGAGTGAGGAAAACTAGCCTCAAAGGTCCCAAAGTACTCTGCTCTTGGTCAACAAAGCAGGAGCCTGAGAAAGAAGGGTAGTAGCTGGAAGCAGAGGGGAGAAAAGGAAGTTAATTACTGGCGATTAAAATACCAACATTTTGTAGAGAATGTTGGAATGTAAATAACAGAAAACCACCAGTGACATCCCTCTGTCATTAAAAAGAGACCTGTTTTTAGGTCATCTAAAATGAGATGGTCTTTATAATGCCCCTTCCAATTCTGGGATTATAAGGTTTAAAAGGAGAGGCGATTAAATTATGCCTAGGAAAAAAAGATGTCTTGTCCAAGGTCTCTGGGAATCTTAAATTATCCAAGATGAATATTAACACTAAAACCATTTATTACTCTGAAGAATAATTTTTTAAACTGATGAAGCATCACATTCCTAATCCTACAGTAAGAGTTAGCTTTAAAATATTTCCTGCACAACAGCTGTGCTGACCATTAAAAAAAAAAATTCAAACAACAATAAACCACTAAGACTATCAAAGGATGTAACGACGACAAATTTGAAAAAAATATATGTACCATTAAAATAGCCAGTTCAATTTTTAAGATCACTCCTGTCCATCCAAATATCCTAAACTCTTTTGTGCACAAGCAGTCCCTTGGCAGGTTCAGCGCAGAATCAATCATGACTGCGTCAACACCATAAAAGATACTTTCATTACTGCTGTATGGGTCCTTCAAATCCTTTGGGCATGCTTGAACACCAGCAAACCATTGCAATTATGTGTGGAGCATTTTTATTGATATTGCTCTACTGAAATGTAAAATAACTACTGTGCTGGCTTCTAAGACCCAGCAAACCTCCAGTGAGACGAGAATGTCAGTTATACTTTGCTCACCTGCAAAGCTGCCTTCTGCTGGGCTGCGATGTGCTGCTGCTCGGCATGATCCCGGAAGTCCTTGTTCAGAGAAGGCCTGGAGAGTGCAATGCTGAAACGGGAATCTCAGTTACTTGGCTACTTCAGGCAGAGACATCCTTGTTTTTTATTTTGGTGATAGTACATTATCTTTTTTTAACTGAGGTATCACTGACAAATAAAAATGGCATATATTTACAGCGTACAATATCATGTTTTGATATTTGTATATGTTGTAAAATGACTAAATCAAGCTAATTAACATATCTATCACCTCATATACTTATTTTTTTGATGTTTTTCTTTTTTTATTTATTTCAGCATATTATGGGGGTACTTATCATTTTTTGTTGTAGGAATATTTAATATCTATTCTCTTAGCAGTTTGCAAGTATACATCATTAAATATAATCATCATGCTGTACAATAATCTCTTAAAGTGATGTCCTTCTGAATCACATTTTTCATTATATATTCTGTAAAAGGATAAAAAAAAGATCTCCCAGAATAAGTCTTTTTTCCTTCTCCCACTATCTACATTGACTTATGTGAAGAAAGCCTATGTTATTTACTAGGATTTCAAATGATTTTTTAAAAAAATTATAGTTTATGGTCCCTACTTTCAAACAGATTTAAGGTACTATAGTCTACCATGATCCCTATTAATATTACTTTTAAAACAGTTAAAACAAATCACACAACATTCATCAATAGTAAAACACAGCAAACAGTAAAACACAACAACAGTAGAACAGTAAAACCACATTTTTTGTATGCATAATAATTAAATTATCATAACCATGTTCCACATAGACCGAACCATTAAGAATAAAGCTCAGGCCAGGTGCGGTGGCTCACGCCTGTAATCCTAGCACTCTGGGAGGCCGAGGCAGGAGGATCTTGAGGTCAGGAGTTCAAGACCAGCCTGAGCAAGAGCGAAACCCGTCTCTACTATAAATAGAAAGAAATTAGCCAAACAACTAAAAATAGAAAAAATTAGCCAGGCACAGTGGGCGCATGCCTGTAGTCCCAGCTACCCGGGAGGCTGAGGCGGGAGGATTGCTTGAGCCCAGGAGTTTGAGGTTGCTATGAGCTAGGCTGACACCACGGCACTCTAGCCCGGGCAAGAAAGTGAGACTCTGTCTCAAAAAAAAAAAAAAAAAAAAAGAATAAAGCTCAAAGGCATTTATTCACCAGATTCTAGAGCAGCTACTAGATGCTTGCCTCTGTGCTAAACACGAGGATGCCAGAGAAAGCTCACGGACAACAGTAATTATGATGAGATGTGATATATGCTATAAAGGGGGAATTAATAAGGACACTTAATATATTAATAGCTGGAAGAAATTAATGGTCAGGGATTAATGGTCAGGGAAAAACATTATAAAAAGTAGACTTTATCATAAGAGTAACAGGAGGCCTCAGAAGAGTGTTAAGTGGCAGGGGAGTGACATGATCAGAGTATCACATCGTGGTTCAGAAAGACCACTACTGACAGTGTTGGTTACCTCCTCCTCGCTAATGGAACCCAAACTTGGTTTAATTATCAGCAGTCACATGCTTCAGGGCAGGCTGGGCTCATGCCCCAGGTGGTAGACCTTGATTGGTATAAGCCAATGCCATTCCCCTTGCTGGTTTCTCGTTTAGGCAAGAGAAAGGTATACAATCTGGGCAATCAGACTTGATGGGTACTCTGGGAATGTGTTCCTCCCTCTTACAAATGGGACATACCATAGGAACCTTTCTTGTAGCTCAGTGCAGAGGCGATGCCTAGGCTACTGCCGTCCTATTTGGATCTTCAGAGAGCCACTGACCCATGAAGGCAGGAAGGAAAGATGAAGAAAGCTGCATCACTAATGACATTGTTGTGGCCATTGAATTAAGCCACTCTGAAACTACCTTATCTTCACTGTCCTGGTTAACATATATACTGATATTTATGCCAATTCTGTTGGTTTTCTGTTACTTCCGGATTAAAGCATCCTAACTGACAAAATTGATGAATGTATTCAAGAAGAATAAGACCACAGGAAATTTAGCGAGGAAGAAGTTATAGTAATTGAGGCTAGAAATGAGAGCGGCCAGGAACCAGGATAGCATCAGATATCCTGGATAGCAATGAAGAAAATTGGACAGATTTGAGACACATTTTAAAGTATAATCACAGGAGAATGGTAAATACTTAGAGATGGAAGTGAAAAGAAATAATAAACAATTGAAGTTCACATTTCTGAATTCAGTAACTAGTAGATGGTAGATTGCGCCATTCACTGAGACAGGAAACCCACGAATATGAAGTAGTTAGTTGGAGAGAGGGAAGTGAGGATGAGTTCAGTTTGGGACATACTAAGTTTAAAATGCCTGTTGGACATCAAAGTAGAGATGTCCAGGAGGCAGTGTGGTACTTAGAAGAAAGGACTGGACTAGACCTGCAAATGTTTATGTTACCAGCACATAAGTAACATATTGTGGGAGTGGATGCAACTGTCCAATGGAAAGATGCAGACTGGGAGGCCTGGTCTAGAATAGAGCTCAGAGGAATGTCAACAGTCAAGGGACAGGCAATGGAGAAATGTCTGCAATGGAAATCAAGATAGTCTCCTCCTGTTGGTTTTTATATTCGAAGAGTGAGCAAATGGCAGCCAAGGAAAGAAAGAACTTAAAGAGGGAGTAATCAGTGGTGTCAAATAACGCTAACATGTCTGATAAAACAAGGATTCTGGTCTGCTAGACCTGTGTCTACGAGGAGGCTACAAGTGACCTAGGCAAGAACATATTCTTTGGTGGAAGGAAAAGGAAGGCCCGGAAGTCAGACTGCAGTGGGCTGAGGAGCGAATAATTGAGAAAATAAAGATGAGGACAGACCACTATTTTAAGAGAAAGTAAGAGAAAGAGAGAGAGGAGAGTTAGAGTGGTGGCTGAATGGGATAATGGATCTGAGGGAAGACACTGAATATGGCAGAGACTGACTATGTATCATAAAGATGATTAAGCTACCTAAATTTTACAGGCTTTGCAGAATGATTAAAAAGTGGGCCACTGGCAACAATTTCAGTAACTAACAAAAACCACACAAAACTTTTCTTTTTTTGTTTAAAGAAAGCCATACTGAAAATTAAATAGTCGGACTAGAATATTTAAAATCTAATTAATTAAATAGTTTAATTTTTAAAAGTCTAACTAGGAAATGAAGAAAGCCAGAATATGTCACCCAAAATGTCTCTTTGACATAAAAATTACTTTTGAGCTGAAGTCAATTAAGAAGCTGCAAACAGAGGGAAAGCTCTCTCTGTCCTCCCCTCTTTCTGCCTAAAACCAGGGTATAAATTCTCCTTTACTGGAGACAACTCGAGATTCTTAGCCCAGAGATGGCACCAGAGGAATCCGCAAACAAACCTTATTCCATTCGTTTTCTCCCATATATTTACCTTCTCACAGCTTCCCACCCTTGGAAGCTTAAAATCCCTTTCCTTTGTCCGATCATTTCTCTACAACTTTACTGCTCTTTGTTGAAGATGCTAAGTGGAGTTCTAAGCCACCATTTTGAGTTACTTTTCAGTGAGGTTTCTCTCGTAATAATAATGTGCGCTGCACACATGAATAAACTTGTTTTTCTCTTATTAATCTGTCTTTTGTTACAGAGGTCCATCCCAAATAAGAACTAAGATGGGTAGAGGTAAAGTTTAGCCTCCCCTACAGAAACAAAACACACATATAAACTGCAGTGGTAAAGAAACAAACCACTGCCAACCAATTTGAGTTATCTGGTCCAAGAAATTTTTTATATCACTGAATATAAAAACATTATTCTTCTTAAAAACTTGTATACCTAACAAAAATAAAGTAAAATAAAACAAAGTATGTATTTCCATCTATTCTCTTAAAAATATGATTAATAATAGCAAGCCAAAATAGTAGTCAATACCTAGCTCCAGGATGATTTGTTGAAGATTGGTTCTGCATAAGTAATTTTCTTTTCTCTTTGTCCAGTTCTGCCAAGATTGCAACTCTATTTTTGTTTTGAAAACCTAAAAAAGAGAGGAGGATAGGGGAGAAAAGAAAGAGAGAGAGAAAGAGACAGAGAGAGAAATGAGAAACATTTTAGATCTATTTTATATACCTAGGCCATGCAGAACCCAGAAAGCAAAATTCCTACTCTCTAACATGATAATGAACTCACTAGCAAGTACTTTTCCTAATGGTTACTTTTCTCCTGCTGCCTATTTCCCAGCACCTTTAATAGCACAATACATGGATATATATGCAAAGTGTAATATATACTATATTTATAGTATAATACTGACTTAAGACTTTTAGGACTTAGTTTTAAAGAATTTTTATCACCAAGGTATAAGTTACAGCATTTATTTTTTAAAAAATCTTTGAGGCCCAAAATGCCGCAGGGACCAATCTCTGTCCTGCCCAGTTAATCTCTGGGAGTGAAGATTTTCTTAGTCCTCAGTTTTGGGCCTCTTTGTGAATGCCTCTTTCATGGGGGGAAAAGCATTAGACATACTCTCAGATCAAAACAGTATTTCTTTTTCTCAACTGCTTGCATTTAGAAATGACACACAGTCTTTCAAGGAACATGTCAAAAAATTGCCAACTGACCAGAAAGCAATTCTGAGAAAGAAATGGAGCATAACTGACAGGGTACTAAAGAGAAATGTCCTCGAGCTGGGCGTGGTGGCACGCACCTGTACTGTCAGCTACTCAAGAGGCTGAGGCAGGAGAATCGCTTGAGCCTAGAAGTTTGAGTCCAGCTTGGACAACACAACCAAAGAAAACAAAACAAAACAGATATGTCCTTTATCAAACACTTAATACTGAGCTTGACTTTGAGCTTCAAACCTACATAAGATCTAGAGCAGAGGTTGCAAAGTCCTGGCCCAGGAGCAGCACCGGCTATGTTTTAGAAATCTGAATTAAATACCAACGTGTCAGCATTGAGAAACGCACACTAAATTCTCAGATTTCTAGCTTCTCTTGAAACATATCTCAAAATCTGGCAACAAGGGATCGGTATGCCCTCATGGCAGCAATTAACTAGAACTCAGAAATAATGGTCCTCTTTAGCTGGCGCTCTTCAGCTTCCTACAATGCTTACCAGCCTTGTTTATGCTACCTGTAGGTATTTGAATTTCTGATCCCTAATTTAGTAGAAAACAAATGGAAGGATTAAAGGACTGGACAGGTCTACAGAAAAAAAGGACACGATGATGACTACAGCTCAGGAGACTAGAATCGCCAGGCTAGAAGAATGAATATGGGGGAGAGGGCATCACTCCTAAGGGCACCCACACATGAGGGATTCTAAAAAGTTCATGCTGATTATAAAGAGGAAGAACTGGTAGGATGCATACTTCCTCCTCTCTTGGGGAGACGGGCAGAGACTGGCCAGGAATGGTGTAGGCTGTACAAGGAGTGTTCTTACTGAGATTGGGCTGAACTAGAAACAGCTGAAATTTGCAGTGTTTTCAACTAAATCTGCTCTTAAATTTGGCATTAGCATACTGGCTGTGGCCGGATTACAGGCAAATGTGTTTCTGGCACCTCCATTTTAGGAATCTGTCGTCTCCCATTTTCCCTCTCTGCCCACTTGCACTATATCACCAAATTCTGGTAATAGCAGACTCCCTCTTTTTGGATGAGATCATTCACAATACATTCTGGTAGAGACAGGTTTATGAGCTTCCCAGGTGATTCTTCATCTACCCTCATCCTAACTCCAATCCCCATTTCCTGCCCGACCTCTTAGTCTTCAGGGGAAAGAAGCTCCATGGGGCCTTTACAAGCCCCATCATTACTCGCTCCAATACTCTTCTCAGGAGAAGCCTCCTATCTAAGGAAGGATTTAATTCAGCTCTGAGAGACAGAAGAAAAACCAAACTATTTCTCCTACTCTCTACTCTCAGTCAACACAACACTTCTGACACCAGATACCACCAAGCAATTCTCTAGCAGACACCAGCTGGGTGGCCTACAATTCAATTCTGACATTATCTACCTGGAGATAGTGTCAGATCCCACAGGTTGAAGGCTCAATTTCACAAGACTGCCCCCTGCTTCAGATGCCAATGTAAGTAACAGATTGTCACCTATACTTTTAACTAACCTTGACCCTCTCCTTGGGTTTAACCCACTAGAGCACCTCACAGAACTCAGG
Source organism: Avahi laniger (assembly GCA_963575035.1). Classification (NCBI taxonomy): domain Eukaryota; kingdom Metazoa; phylum Chordata; class Mammalia; order Primates; family Indriidae; genus Avahi; species Avahi laniger. Next base: position 33,725 of record CAUYSK010024393.1, read on the forward strand.
GAAACACTTTACTTAAATTTACTGTTTTATTAATAAAGCGTATTACAAAGTTTAGAGTTGAACAGCCGGATGAAGAGATGGATAGGGCAAGGCACGTGGGAAGGGGCATGGAGCTTCAGTGCCCTCTCCTGCACACCATCCTCCAGGCATCTTCACATGCTCAGCTATCCGCAGCCTCATCTGAACCCTGTCCTTCTGGGGCTTTATGGAGGCTTCACTAGACAGGCATGGTTGATTAAATCACTAACCACTGATCAACTCGACCTTCAGCCCCTTCCCTCCCCAGAGGTCAGAGAAGGGCTGGAAGTTCTCTAATCACAGGTTGGTTCCCCTGGCAACCAGCCTCCATCCAGAGCCCACCAAGAGTCACCTCATTAGAACAAAAGATGCTCCTATCACCCAAGAAATTACAAAGGTCTTAGCAGCTCTGTGTTAGGAAATGGGGTGAAAGATCAAATATCAGAACAAAAGATTCTCCTAGTGCTCAGGAAATTACAAGGGTTTTAGGAGCTCTATGTCAGGACCCAGTGGTCACAATATCGCAATATCACAATATCGCAACAGCTAAATTTTGAGAAAGTACTATTGACACAATTGGTTATTTCTTTTTTTTTTTTTGAGACAGAGTCTTACTCTGTTGCCCGGGCCAGAGTGCCATGGCGTCAGCCTAGCTCACAGCAACTTCAAACTCCTGGGCTCAAGCGATCCTCCTGCCTCAGCCTCCCGAGTAGCTGGGACTACAGGCATGTGCTACCATGCCCGGCTAATTTTTTCTATATATATATTTTTAGTTGTCCAGATAATTTCTTTCTATTTTTAGTAGAGACGGGGGTCTCGCTCTTGCTCAGGCTGGTCTCGAACTCCTGACTTCGAACGATCCACCCGCCTCGGCCTCCCAGAGTGCTAGGATTACAGGCGTGAGCCACCGCGCTCAGCCCGACAATTGGTTATTTCTGAAAGGACAGTAAGAAGGTATGTTTCTATCTCAATTTAGGATATGAATTAATGAATTTAGAAGAAATGAAGCAGAACAGTAATAGGTAGTATTGAAGTTTAAATCAATGAAAAATTCCTCTCAGTCTCAGTATCAGGTTTATGAAAGCATCATCACCTATGGAAATCCTTCCATAAAAGTTGTTACTTCCTTAGGAGAATCTGCTTAAAGTCTCCAAAGTTAGGCAAATTAATTCATGTTAAATGAAATGGTTAAAATAGTCCTCAATGGCTCTTTCCATCTCCAATACATGAAGACTCCATAATCTTCCCCAAATGTCTGCCCCTCCGAAAATTCTCAGTTATCTTAATATTAGTGATACTTATGCCTGTGAATAGTAATACGTGGTAAAAGGTGCCATATGTTTTAACAGCTGAAACTTTGTCAAAATATTGTTAAGGAAACATCATTAGCGAAGCAATATATAATTACAATTCCACTGATTTTGAAAATCAGAAATAACAACTACCCAGCAAGGGCAGAGAAATGAGGGCAGAAATAAAGTGTACCCCAACTCTGATCGACCCCACTGCCATCTGACATGCAACTGTTTACTTTGGTGTTAATATTTCTTCAAGCCAAAATGGAGTTAAGAGAGCCTCAGATTTCCTGTTTTAAACACAAGGCTGATCAGGTAACTATTTTGCGAAGCAGAAAAATGGACTGTTTCTTTCTGACATTTTGGAATACCACAGTGGCTCTCATTTAATGGCCATGTGTCTCCCCAGAAACAGCCACAGAGAAGACCATTGTTCTGCAGACTTCAATAATGTTTGAATTCCAGGCTACAGTATTCTTTTCACTGATTTTCGGAATTTCTAGGTGTCTTAATATGTGAGACATCCTTCAGGAATTTTTTTCTTATCTGCATTATTATTTTTATTTAAAAAGGATTCTTTCTCTTTAACACTAAATCAGAATTAAATTTAAAATGTACAGTAGTCACCCCTTATCCAGGGTTTCACTTTCTGCGGTTTCAGTTATCTGTGGTCAACCATGGTCCAAAAATAAGTGAGTATAATAAGGTATTTTGAGAGAGAGACCACATTCACATAACTTTTATTACAGTATAATTATAATTGTTCTATTTTATTGTTATTGTTGTTAATCTCTTAACTGTGCCTAAGTATAAAAAACATAGTATATATAGGATTTGGTACTATCTGCAATTTCAGGGCATTCACTGGGGTTCTTAGAACATATCCGCCGAAGATAAGGAGGGACTAGACTACTGTATAGATGCTTCTCACATAATACAACAAGTAGAATGGGGTGAAAACTCAAAAAACTTTATCCATTAGAAATTAAGTTGACTGTGTGCTTCTGTCAGTTACTTGGTTAGCCATGTGAATTCTGATTGAATAGTCTAATTACTTTAAACCAGAGATTCCCAAACTTTCTCAGTTCACGGTGTGCCCTCAGTATGTCAGTAATTTTTGCATGACACCCCCAGGCCAACAGAAATACTTCACAGTTCTGTTTAGTAAGTAGTTAGGTCCACACAATCTAATAAGTATTTATGTCCTGACATCTTGTAGTTATTTTTAAAAATTATACATATAAATTCAAAGAAAAAATGTTTAGTTTCATTTTAAAATAACCACAATCTCTTACTAATGGGTGTGCGCCTGGGCACTGAATAACTTTTTTAACCTTGGAATCAGTTCAGATACCACCAATCCTCACTCCCTGTTCCACACTCATTTTCATACAATACTTGTTTGTTATCAAAGCAATTGCCAAAAATCCAACTTCGTAAAGATATATCATTGAAAGGAATACAGTGCTCTGTTCAAACTGTAAACTACTTCAAACTATTTCATGTGGCATCCACCAAATACAAGTATTACTGTGTTTCATTTGAAAACAATTGTCCACGAGGCCTCTAGGATTTCTCCATGGTGTCCTAGGGATGCTGTAGCTACAGATGCTATAGTTTGCAAACCACAGCTTTAGGCTTTTTTTTTCAACCACTAGCAAAGCAAATGAATGACAATTTCTCTCCCATTTTATCAGGCAATCCCCCAAAAGGATTTACAAATTAGGTACTATACAAATAAAGCGTATAATAAAATATCTTCTAACAATTAAATAACCTCACAGATTTAGATACTTTTCTCTAATAAGTATGGCCATCACAAACCATCAGTATCAACTCATGTTTACATAATAAGGGATATTATACAAACATAATTACTATAAGAGAACTTTTAAGTATTAAAACTTATTACAGTGCCTATTATTTGACTGTTTTTTACCTACAAAAACAATTTCATAGGATTCACCAACTTTTTTTTGTAATTACATATTTATAGGTCTTGCTTTGCTTGGTCAAGAGGGAAGAGCCTCATTTTTAAAAATTTCATGCATGTTTGACAATCAGAGAGCGTAGGTAGCTACAGTTATCTTCCTGTTATTGTGGAAATCAAAATGTGAAAATCTGTAACTATAGGCTCTACACTAATATTAATATAATTCCTTTGGCTGTTACTCAACTATATATTAATATAGTTATAAGAGCAGCCGTCTAAAGAGAGCTATGTCGTTTGTTCTCAATTTGTTTGCTACCTCATAGTGAGCCTGGAATCCAAATAAACAAACCATATTCTGACAGTGGATCAAATGGGAAAGTGTAGAATATAGGTATTATTGATTTTATACGATAGAAATTTCTCCTAAAAGTTAGCTAATACAAATTAACGTAAGATAATTATGGAAAGACTTAAGTATATTGGAATGTGTTATTTAGAGGAATCCAAAAGTGAGTTCTTTGTAAAGAACGTTCTCCAAGGAAATTAGTACTCTCCCATTTATATATATGAATTGCATATGTTTAAGGCAAGTACACTACTAGCTACATTTCCAACTATAGGACAAGACTTGTTTCCTTTTCTCAGAAGAGGCTAATGCATTCTTAGAAGAGAATTATATGGTTCCATTTTTTAGAGTTTTACAGATACTTTAAATATAAAATAGAAAATTCTTGAAAGGCAAATTTTAAAATTTAATAATATCTAAATTTTGTGATGAGCAAAATAAGTCACTACACTGGAAAGTCCTGACGTGCAATTTACAGAAATATAAATCTCCCTCAAGATTAATCTGTTTACACAAAAATATTCTGGGGTCACTGTCAGTAAAGTAATTGTACAATAGAAATTATATGAAGTGTAGCCAACAATGAAAAAAGCATTAAAAAGACAACATAAAGATAATCTGATCAATCACGTGCATATGAGTACAACTGAGTTTTTCAATGCCCTTCGGTGTATATAAACTTATATAAATTATTTTTAAAATGTCTACAGTCTGATTAGTAATATTGAAAATTACAATCTCACAAAAATATTTTTATTTCCAAAGCACCTGCGAGACAGCATTGGAAAGAGGAAATAAGCTGTATAAAAAGCTCGTATTCCAAATAATATGAGGATTTAAAAAAAACTTTAAAACTAGTACTATGAACTTGAAGAGTAATTTTTAGAAGTACTAAAAATTTACAGACAGTAAGAGTATAATATAAATATAATTCTGCAAATGATTTTCAAATAAAACACCAGGCTGTCACGTTAGGGTAGCTGGACTGAATATTGTTTACAGGATTTTTTTTAATGGAAGAAAACCCTGAGCTCAATAAAAATGTCAAGATATGTAAGACTATTCAATCGCTCTGGTTCTGTTTAACATTTCAGAACTAGGTTGAGCTTTAAATAAAATTTATTCTACCCCCTCTCGTTTTACAAAGAAGTTTGTCAAGTAGTCAAAAGGGGTAGGAGGAGGCATTCCTGGCCCAGGGAGCTTCATACAGAAAGATATACAAGGGCTGTCCAGAGAGTATCCAGCCATTGTTAACACAACCAGAATGGTTATGTGGCTGGATACTTTCCGGATAGCCCCATAGATCAATATAATAGTGCTAGCGGTCAAAAAAAACCTTATAATGAAGAAAAATGGTAAGATAGAAAAAGATTTAGTAATGTTAAAGTTAAATTGGACTACCACTATTAACATATGACCTGAAGGAAACATGTTTTCCTGTTCTGTTACTACAATGGCCAACAACAACGTCTCTTTCCTTACTGTCACTCCACGCGGAACAGATTTTGGTCTCTAATACTATTCTCCATTAAAAGGGAACCAGAGTTTTAGGGAGAGCCCTAGTTCCATGTCTTAGGGCAGGGGCAAAAAAAAAATCAAGGTGGGCTTAGAATATTGTGTCAGAAAGCAAGAAGACTTTTTTTAAAAAGGTCCAGGATAGTGCTAAAAGGACAAAGAAGCCAGTTTGAGGTGGCCAGGCTGTCACAATTTGAACATTAAAAAGAGAATAATAATAATTACAGTTAAATAGAATGAGTCTGTGATAAGCTACGAATTCATAATGAGATGCAAAAGGGAAAGTTAAAGTATATGAAAAGACAGTTGTAAAGAAGGGTGAAAATAATAGGGCATTTAATATCTTACTATGTTAATAACTAGGTTGGTGTTAATATTTAGGTGTTTTGTTTCTCCTGTTAAGCACATGCCTGTTTATGAAGTATAGCTGTGTACTTTTTTGTTTCATTACAAGGAGACAGGGGTAGATACAAGGAATTGTGACTAAGCCAAATAGTCCCAGAAAAAGCAGATTTTGTACCAACAACAGGAAAGTCAGATCAGCAGAGGTCCTCATACACAAATCATTTTATTTATTTATTTAAGAGACAGGGTCCCACTTTGTTGCCCAGGCTGGAGTGTAGGGGTACAGTCATAGCTCACTGCAGCCTCGATCTCCTGGGCTCCAGCAATCCTCCTGTCCCAGTCTCCCAAGCAGCTAGGAATATAGGTGTGAGCCACCAGGCCCAGCCCCACACTCCATTTCAAAGGAGATCCAGTGGCTGTTGAGCACTCATGGTCACACACAATGACCAAGTAGAAAGAGTTCTGAGTGAATCAGTCAAATATCCTAAAGATAGCTACAAGTACAGACCTGATCCCTGATCTCTCGGAAGAGGAGATCTACACAATTCCTGGCAATAATGCTACCAGAAAAAGGCAATTCATAATAACAAAACAATGGGTTAAGAAACACTGGTCACACAAAAAATAAAGAGTATTTCAATTCAGGAAATAACTCCAAATTGCAAGAAACTATGTCTATGAGAAAGGCATGAGCTTTAAAAAAAAATAGCAATAACTTACCAGGTAAAGTTATATTATAAAAAGGAACCCACCAATACAGCTTTAGGTTGCCATCAACACAGCTTTTTGTTAAGCTTTGGGCATAACCAAAAACTGTGTCTTAACTAACAATCAGCTCCACCAACAGCTTTGAATTTTGCCTAATCTGAAACTTTGCTTTATTTTAGTAGTGTTAAGATTACCATAATCCTAGGAAAGTATAGAAAAATTACTATAATTCTGGGAAATATAGAAATAAGAATCTAGGAAGATTATTATAACCCAAGGAAGATATAAAAATACAAGTATAGAGCAAATGAATTAAACCAATGGATCAATATTTTAATAGGTTTAATTTTAAGTAAGTTTTAAGAAGTTTTGTGATCACTAAAGTGAAATATTTTATAGAAACTATATTAATTATAATTGTAATTTAAACTGTTATTAAAGATAATTTAACTAAATAAGCTTGTAATCAATGTCTCAATGTTTAAATTTTTTAGAATTTTAGGGTATTAGATAAGTAGGTATAATAAACTGAACATTAAATTATGAGCCAGGATGAACATTTTTCTCCATGTCCCAAATCTCCTCAGACATTAAAGAACTGAATAAAGCATGAAATGGAATGGAATGCTTGGGGATTGGCGAGTAAATGCAAGTGACTCTAGCACAAATTATGTGTGAAAAAGCAGTGAAAGAAGCTGAGAAGGTGAGAAGGAGCCAGCTATTTAGGGACCTTGTATTACACATAGATTTTTTTTTGTCTTATAATATGTATTTAATAAATTCAAATGTACAGTGTCTATAATAATAGGTCAGAGAGAAAGCATATCTGTAATTTCTAACAGGAAACTATAAGTTAGTTGCAAATATTGTATTCTTCAATGAAAGAAGTACACATAGATCTTAAGTGTTTTCAAATAGGCAACGGGGAGCTACTAAGAGTAGTTAGAAAGGGACAAGGCACAGATCATTCTCTGCATGGTTTATAACACCCTCTGGTGGTGAAAGAGCATGGATTACAGGGTAAAAGAGAACTGCCGGGGAAATCAGGGATCAGAGATGGGCAGTAAGATAAGAGACTAATTCAAGAAATAATACAGATGAAATAAAACAACATGAGAGAGACTACAAGGGCAAAAAAAAAAGATGACTCTAAGGTTATAGCTTGAATCACTAGGAGGTGATTGCAGGGCTGCTATTAGGCTTTTAAAAACCCTGGGTGCTTTGACTTATAGAGGGTTCGTACCACATCAAAACCAACATTTTAAAATGAGCTCATATCCCATATGAAAATGTTTACTCTTATAAAATTTTTGAAAGCATTTTTTTCTTTGCTTTTGAAATTATGGCTACAAGTAACTTAATTTATAATTAGCTATAATTGCTTGGTAATCATACAGAATACTCTGGAATCCCTACAAGCCAAAAAAATATCGAATTCACACATGGTGTTAAAATTTAATGAAAACTTAAAGACTATTAAACACTTTATGTAGGTCACAGTGTTTCACTTTTGAGGCAATCATTTATCTCGAAATTTCAGTTTTACTTTTGTATTTTGAAACAAACACCATTTTTCCAGGTTTCAAACATTTTTATAGACCTTTGAAAAGATAATGCCCTACGCACTGTGCTTTTAGTAACTTCTAGCTAAAATGGCCTTAGATGGTGGAACCAGTGATCAAAGACAAAGGAGAAAAGACTCTATTCTATTTTGAACATGCTGATTTGAGGTTGCAGACAGTTTGGTACAGCAGAAAAAAGCTTTGGCACCAAGAGCTTCAATTTGAATTTTGGCTCCTTTACTTCTTAACTATGTGGTCTTGGGTAAATCTACTTAACTTCTCCTAATGATTAATTCCTTCCTTTGTAATCATAGGATACACTCTCTCGTTATCTCACTTAATATCTCATCCTCCCCACACCCCCAGAAACTGGAGTTTTACCTTTATGATGCCTCCCCACCTCCCCCTCTTCCTACCCACATCCAATCACCTAGGCCAACCAATTTTACCTCCTAATGTTTCTAGAACAGCTCTCAATTGCTATTCCACAGTCTAATTCAGGCAAGGCTATCTGTTACATAACATTCTAGAGCTTACTGTCTATCTCTAGGCAGCCGGGAGCCACAAGAGCTACTATAGGGAAAGGGTTGTCTATGGTCAGATGTGTTAGGCTTTTATTTTCTGATCTTGTCTAATCCCCACGTAAATCTATCCTTCCTTCTTGAGCTTTAAAAAATAATCTAGGCCGGGCGCGGTGGCTCACGCCTGTAATCCTAGCACTCTGGGAGGCCGAGGTGGGCGGATCGTTCTGAGCTCAGGAGTTCGAGACCAGCCTGAGCAAGAGCGAGACCCCGTCTCTACCAAAAATAGAAAGAAATTAA
>CAUYSK010024394.1:0-22632 GCA_963575035.1 Avahi laniger
CTGTCCAATTAATTTCTTTCTATTTTTGGTAGAGACGGGGTCTCGCTCTTGCTCAGGCTGGTCTCGAACTCCTGAGCTCAAACAATCTGCCCGCCTCGGCCTCCCAGAGAGCTAGGATTACAGGCGTGAGCCACCGCGCCCGGCCGAGAACTGAATATTTTTGATAATCCCATTCCACCCTCCCTATACTTTGCTCTATGCCCCATCTAATTTTGTATGTACTTTCTAAATACTTAACTGTTAGGAACATAATTACATTTTTGTGGTCAACAAGTTTTTTTCCCAACTAGACTATAAGCCTCTTGAAGGCAGGGAACTTGGCACATAGCTTTTAGTAAAATTTTGTGGAATTGATGAATGAGCTGGTGATATTCTTTTACTTCACTACAGGAATTATAACAAAACTCTTGGATTCTAGTTCTGTTTCTATCAGATATATGACCTTGGAAAAGTCACATAACCTTTCTAAGCCCCTAATTAAGTATCAGTAATGTGTAAATACCTGCCCTGGCTACCTTACAGGGTTTTTGTGAGGCCCAAATGATGTAATGTGTATAAAATTGCCACCTTATTACTATTTTTATTAATTCTTCTGTCACTTAGTAGCCTGTTGTGTTCATAGAAGTCCAGTCAGAGTTGCTGCTACATGGGTAACTAATTCTGGACTAGACTTTTTAGTCCCCTTCAGGCTTATTTCTTCTAATGTTGTATAGAAATGATACTGTTGATTGGAGTAACGAATTAAAAATACATCTGTGATAAAATCATACTAATTTGGTTAGGAGCAGTGGCTCATGCCTATAATCCTAGCACTCTGGGAGGCCAAGGCGGGAGGATAGCTTGAGGTCAGGATTTCGAGACCAGCCTAAGCGGGAGGGAGACCCTATCTCTACTAAAAATAGAAAAATTAGCCAGGCATGGTGTCATCGGCCTGTAAACCCAGTTACTAGGGAGGCTGAGGCAGGAGAATTGCTTGAGCCTAGGAGTTTGAGGTTGCTGTGAGCCAGGCTGATGCCATGGCACTCTAGCTCAGGTGACAGAGCGAGACACTGTCTCAAAAAAATAATTATAATAAATAATAAAATAAAAAAGAATGCCATTGTAACCTTTTTAAAATAACATAAAATAAAATAAAATCATGCTAATTTATATGGAGTCATCATCCAATATTAGAAGAAATAGAATTATAGAGAATATTAACCTAGAACAGAGAAAACAAATAAGTTGGCAGTGGATGCCTGAAGCTGTGATAAGAAAAATTCCGATGCCAGGCCTGGGTGGAAAGGGTGTTGGGCTTGACTATTGATACGTACATTTGACAGAGAATTCAAGAGTAGCAGCATGTGTACCATCCTGGACTAGATAATCTTTGAGACCCATTCTCAGTGCTATAATTCTACAAAAGTGGACACTTTGTTTAATTTTAAAAATATTAGAAACCTAGACTCTTTGCCTTAGTCAGTATTGTAGATATTTTAGGGAAAATGCCCATCAATTTGTGGTATTCAAAAGCCAACTCCACTCCTGCTGGGGAAACTGGATTTAAAGCAGCCATGCAGAGCCAATGGTGTAGTATCAATTTCAGACACCAAAGGTCACTATTAATTTATAATCTTGTCAGGAAACCCAAGGCGAGGGAAGGAGGTTGCTTTGCCAAGCCTTTTTATTTTCCCCTTGAAGCCTATAGCATCTAGTACTCCCAAGTGGTCTCCCATGCAAGTACTAACCAGACCCAGGCCTGCTTAACTTCCAAGATCAGGTGCATTAAGGGTGGTATGGCCATAGACTACTTTGTCAAGTCTTCAAAATGTGTTCAAGTGTGGTGGTTCCTAAACTTTGTTGTATATAAGCGTTACCTAGGGACAGGGATGGATACATCTGTTGTGGATTCTGAAGCTCTTGCAATTTGGGGGAAACTTCTTAAAGAAAAATAATACAAATTTTAAAAATACAAAATTGGATAAAAGGTCTTTGAAAGGGCCCACAGGTCCTGAAGCTTAAGCTTCATTGATTTCACCATAAATCCAGCTCTACTTAGGGAGCTTGTTAAAAAAATCTTAAAAATAGGAATACTGGCTTCACTCTAAACATTCTGATTCAGTATATTTGAGGCCCAGAGATATGTATATTCAATAAGCATCTTATTGTGTTATGGCTGGGCTGATGTAAAGAAAATGTAAGTATGAATTCTTACCCATTTCCTGACACGTAAAAGAATTATTCACATTTGCTTCATAACTGAAGCAGCTTCCTGTCTTTCAGCACTTATATGTTAACCCCCTTGTCTCTAAGCAAATGACATAAACCACATAGAGAACACTTTCCTTCTCAGACTGAGAGTCATGCTGGGATCCAGCTGTCCCAGGTTTCTGGCCTCCTTTCCTTTGCCTTCTGCACCACCATTGGCATTGGCACAGCTTCCTGGCTCCTAGGCATTGACACTGAAGAGAGAAAATGACTAGTATTAACTTCAAGTGGCTGGTAAGCATTTGGTTATCTTCCAAACCTCATGTCAGGCAATTTAAAGGAAATCATCTATTCTAAAGAAAATATTCAGGCCTATTGGTTCTATCCTTCCTAGAAATGTCAAGTATAGCAGAGGAAAGGAACTTGCATTTAATGAGCACCTCCTATGTGCCAGGCACCTTTTACACAGTATCCCAACCTTCACAATTACCATAAGAAGTGAATATCATGACACCTATTTTACAGATAAGGCAACTAAAGTTGGAAAATTCCAGCAACTTTTCCAAAACCACTCAGCTAGTGAGTATGAGTGGCAGACCTGTTCAAACTCCAAAGTCTGTACTTTTCTCATTATGCCAAGCTGCCTCTGCAACAGAAGGAAGTCTTTCAAGGTCAAGGACCCAAAACATCAGCAAACTTACAGGACATGGGACTTCAAAGATTACATATACTATAATGGCGACTCCACTGAGCAACAAGATGACAGCAATCAGAAATTTGACCACAATACTCCATTTCTTCCTCTTTTCTAGGTTCTTGTCTGTGTCTAAAGGAGAGAGAGGAGTAGAAGAGGGAGAGAAAAGAATTTAAGAGAAGGAAGAGATTGACCCTTTGACTTGAAGTTCTCCTGTCTCATAAGACTAATAGGGGCCCAGCCTGACCCAGAGGCAGAGGCTGAATTTCCAATTCAAACTCAGAATCAGAAGTGGGGTGGGCATCATAAGATCTGCTCTAACCTCTTTTGCAGCCTGTTCCCAATGAGTCACCTTCCCTGGAATTGGGAATGTTTCATAACCATGTAGGGCTGATTTCTTACACTACTCTCAGGGGAAGAAAAGGCTTGGGTATACAAGGAGTTTAAATGTATTTTTCACTATCAGCCTTCTTGGGGGTTCCTACCTTTCTACTCTGACAGATTTTGTGGGATTCGAAAATAACCTTTCCTATGCTTCCCTTGGCTTTATTGAGGGATAGGAGCAGCAAAAATGTGAATTGGCATTGCTTCTGGGTCATAAGCCAAATCTGGTGGCAAGTAGCTCATATGCATCTTGTTATTACTAATCTCATATTTACTTTTCCCCTGGTAACCCAAACTAGAATCTTGCAGAATTTGAGTCCTGGTCAATTTAGGGAGGACTATTTCTAAAAACAATGAAAATGGAAACATGCACTTTGTTGGTGTCACTACTGTTACAATTGCTGTTGAAATTTAATTGTATTGAAATATTGTCCATCTATAATGCAATAACTAGAATTACCCACCACATGAATATGATTTATTCTGTCTCCAAATCTGGTTATGGGATGAGCTCATTTGCATGGAGGTAAGGGATCAATTGATGTTGTCAAACTGTAAATGTTTCTGGGACCTTCTTTATAGAGAAGCTGACTTTTTCCATAAGAAATGGAATGGTTTTCTAATGTAAACTGTGTAACCTCCAGGAAAATCCTAGGAGACCCAGACTAATGTTGGGGCTAAAGATGTTTCTTTTTCTTTCTGGTCTTGTTTTACTCCTATTTATTCTGTACCTTGTTCTTTCAAAGGGCTAGAAAAATTACCAATACTTGTAGTTTTCTCTCCTTCTGTATTCCCAGGAGTAATGGAATTGGTAGAGGTGGAAAAAGTCTCTGATGAAGCCCCCATCACTGGATAGACCTTACATTGGGAGATCCCCGGTAAAAAAGCTATAAAACAAGAAAGAAATAATGAGAGTGCAGCTTTAGGAGAAATGTTATCCTGTCTTACTTTACCTGACTAAACCCTGTCTCTACCCAGTTGATATTAAACTTCTAATTGTGGCTCCATTGACCTGTCTGTCCATAGGTTTAGGGTGTGGGCACAAAATCATGCCAACAATAAATGAGGATAGAGATACTAATAAGAGATATGGATTAAATCCTTATGGAACTTTTGCCTAACGTAGGATCAGAGTGAAGGAGTAGACCGTATCTCGTTTGCCTATCATTCTTAAGGCCATAATAACAATAAAGATGGAGGGTGTAACATCATTGAATATTTCCTTCTTTTAAAAAAGGTGGCTCCAAAGTCCAAGGAAGAACGTGAAATATAATTTTTCTTAATGACTGCTGGAAGTCGGTCTAGTGGAGTCTAAGTAAACTATTCTGAGAGGGGATTAGGGAAAGCAGGAAGAGTTGGAAGAAGGAAAGTCTATCCAGCTTCATACAATCCTCAATTTCATTCATTCTGCAAATGTTTAAAAATGAGTATCTAAGCCTGAGCAAGAGCAAGACCTTGCCTCTACCAAAAACAGAAAAAATTAGCCGGGTGTGGTGGTGCATACCTGTAGTCCCAGCTACTCGGGAGACTGAGGCAGGAGGATTGCTTGAGCCCAGGAGTTTGAGATCGCAGTGAGCTATGATAATGCCACTATACCCTAGGTGGGGTGACACAGCAAGACTTTGCCTCAAAAAAAAAAGAAGAAGAATATCTAGGCTGGACGCAGTGGCTCACACCTGCAATCCCAGCACCTTGGAAAGCTGAGGCAGGAGGATGCTTGAGGCCAGGAGTTCAAGACTAGCCTGGGCAACATAGACCAACAAAGACCCCCTCTCTACAAAAAATTAAAAAATTAGATGGGTTTGGTGGTGTATGCCTATAGTCCCAGTGACTGGGGAGGCTGAGGCAGGAGGATCACTTGAGCCCAGGAGTTCGAGGCTACAGTGAGCTATGATGATACCACTGTACTCCACCCTAGGCAACAGAGCAAGACCTGTTATGTGCCAGGCACTGCTTTAGTATTTTGTATGTATCAGTTAGATACATTCTAGCAAGGGAGCAGGCAAAGAGGAGGGAGGGCTGAGGGTGGGTGGGGGAAGTGGACAACAATAAATATAATAAATTTCATGGTATATTAGAAGGGGATAAGTACTGCTAAAAAAATTAAAAATAGAGCTAAATAAGGGAGTAGTCTGAGGGATGTGGATGAGCAACCTGCAGTATAGACTCAGTCTTATTGAGAAAGTGAGAATTGAGCCAAGATTCGAAGGAGGTGAGGAGATTAGCCAAGCAGATGCCTGGGGAAGTAGTGACCTAGGCAGAGGGTAAAGGCCCTGGGGCAGTATGTGTCTGGCATATGACAGTTTTAGGGAAGTAGCAAGGAAACCAGTGAGACTGGAGTGAGCAAGGGAAACAATTATAGGAGACGAGAATCTAGAGGAAACAGTCCCATATCATTTAAGGCCTTGTGGGCCAGTTCAAGGAATTTGGTTTTTATTGTGATTGGAATGGGGATCCGTTGCAAGGTTTTGAGCAGAGGAGTGACAGGATATAGCTTTATTTCTAAAGAATTACCGGGCTGCTGTGTTGGGAATGGGCTAGCGGTGGGCAAAGGTAGAAACAGAATAACCTGTCAGGATGCTATTGCAGAAATCCAGATGAGAAATGATGTGATACACACCAGCAGTGGAAATGATGAGAAGTAGATGGATTCTGGCTGTAGTCTGGAACTAACTTCACTCACCTCCAGAGTTGACCTCATCCAATTCAGACAGTGGTTCATGGTCCATATTTAATGGTTTCATATCACTGCTTATTAAATAAAGGTCTGTAAGTTCTACTTGACCCTTTCTTTCTTTTCTTTCCTTTCTTCCCTTCCTTCCTTCCTTTCCTTCTTTCCTTTCTTTCTTCTGACAGACTCTTATTGTGTCGCGCAGGCTGGAGTGCAGTAGTGTGATCATAGCTCACTGCATCCTTGAACTCTTCGGCTCAAGTGATCGCATTGCCTCAGCCTTCCCAGTAGCTGGGACTACAGGTGTGTGTCACCATGCCTAGATAATTTTTTAAAAATTTTTTTGTAGAGACAGGGTCTCACTTTGTTGCTCAGGCTGGTCTCAAACTCCTGGCAGTCCTCCCACCTCAGCCTCCCAAAGTGTTAGGATTACAGGCATGAGCCACCGTGCCCAGTGACTTTTCTAAATTACTCTTGCATGTCTTAACACATTGACTGACACACTAGAAAACAAAGTTTTTCCTTCGGCCTCGGTATTTTATTACAAAAATAGAATAAAAACTTTGAAAACAAAACGATCCTTTCTAATTTATGAAAAATTTGTGGTTTTTTAATTGTTTTCTGTGCATGAGTTATATGCGACTTGAAAAATAATTCACGCAGCTCCCAAAGTGAAGAGATGTGTGAGTTACTTCACAAGGCCCTGGGCTCAAAACTAGCGTGAATTAAAATACAACTCACCTGGCAGTTAATGTGTTAATTACGTCCATGTGAAAATGATAGTTCTTTACTACAGAGGCCAGTGACAACACCAGGCAGTGTACATGAAATTATAGGGGAAGAAGTAGTGCTTGATTTTGGTTTAATCAGGAAGACAGTGTTGGCAAAGGTAGGCAGAGATAGACATAAAATCAACAGATTTAAAAGAAAAAACAAGGAAATTTTCACCGTAGTGCCAATCAGTTCTCTGAAGCGATAACATACACATTTATGAGACCGATGAGATAAAGATAAACAAATCTGACTTTGGACAAGTCACATAAGTTCTCTGAGTTTTGGTTTCCTTATCTGTAAGATGGCTGTGATAAAATAATACGTGGTCTACCTGTTTCACAGGGATGTTATGAAGATCAGAAACAAATAAACATGAGAGAGCACATGTGAAAACACATTGCAAACTGAATGATATTATGATTGAAAGAGGAAGAAGAACTCTGCCCTCTAGCCACAGGGATAATGGTATTTCAATGTGGCATGTCTTCCTACCTCCTAGGAACCACTACTTCAAAGTCTGCTAAATAGGCTTCATCTGTCATTGTACACTATTTTCAGTTTTCTGCCTAGCTTGTAAATTAATGTCCAGCCATGTCAGCAACTCATCTCTTTCAGGTCTCGTCTGCTAGGTAACTGAGCATCAAGATGGAGCAAGTTTGTAAATATAAACGCTTCATTCCCATTTGTAGGTGTAGAAACTGAGCTGTGTAGAAATTAATTTGTCAAAAGTAATAATTAATATCAGAAGAAACATTAGTTTGATATTATTTCTCCTATACCCACAGTTTCACATGGGATAATCAGACCTTTGAAATTGGTTCACGCTAATCAAATTCCAAAAACCTAATCCATATACTAAAATGACATTTACATAGGGGGTTGTATCTGTCAAATGGATCAGATAGGACATTTTGCTCTTCTTGGTACCCTGTTCTAAAGATATAGGTTCCTGTGAAACCTAATGCATAATTGGAAAGTTTCTTCATTAACATAGAATCTGAACAATAGAATCTAGATGGTGTAAACTATATCATAAATGATAAAGACCTAATGTGTCTGGGCTTACACATGTAATCCCCAGCACTTTGGGAGGCACAGATGGGAGGATTGCTTAAGGCCAGGAATTCAGACTGGCCTGGGCAACATAGTGAGACTCTATCTCTACAAAAAAATTTTAAAATTAGCTAGGCATGGTGTTGGGTGCCTGTAGTCCTAGCTATTTAGGAGGCTAAGGTGGGAGGATTGCTTAAGTCCAGGAGTTAGAGGTTACAAGGAGCTATGATTGTGCCACAGCCTGGGTGACAGAGCCAGACCCTGTCTCTTAAAAAAAAAGAGAGAGAAGACCTAATGAGTCATCTTTCTGCACTAGAAGGAAATTTCAAAATATTTGTATAATAGAGGGTCTTTTCCTCAGCCAGATTCCATAAACAGTAATAAACAATCCTAATCTAACTTTTTTCTATGTTCCATGTCATTTCTGATGACCATCTGTGTTGCAGAACATTTTCATCATTACAACTTAAAATTCCTGCTTTACTCTGAGGACGTTTTCATGAACTGTCTTCTGACTGTTTCTGGGACATCTCCTATGCAGACTATCTCATCCATAGTGTGGTAACTTCAGGGGGCATCTATTTATGACCTTGTACGTTTGACCACTTACCTAATTTTTGTTTCTAAGTTATTTGGGGTCTGTCATATCCTGGTACTCAATGTATATTTAAATTCAGAGTAGGCAATTTCAAACTTACAAAAGGAGTTACATCTCAAAAGTCCATGTACAAATCAGTTGTTTAGAATTCATCATTGTGGTTTCATAGACATGTATGATGAATGATGACTAGGTCCCCAGACTAATCCACAAACATCCATTTAGTTTCTTTGCATGGCTCAAATAGTATAGGGTAGTAGCTTAAGTTCTAGATTTGGGAACCAACCACCATTTCATGAAGGGAAGAGGAAGAGTTTCTTCCTTTATTCTTGGAAGACTAGCTAAAGGCAAATTTTTAAATGAGGTCAGGATGATCTTTGGCATCCCTCCTCTCCCTTAACCTCTCAGTTTTTCTTGTCCCAAATTTCTAAGAGCTAATGTCCTTAATTGCCCTGAGTCCTACAATGCATAGCACTATATTCACTTTGCCCAGACTGCTCCAGACTCCAAAATGACTTAAGTCCACTATTCTCTGTCACAACTGCCACTGAGTCCAGCAGTCAGGTGTCATATCAGTCAGTCCAGGTATCGTATCTTAAGAGGAAAACAATTTGATTGAATTAATTTTCATTAATGTTGAGTGACTGAAAGCCCAAAACCTTGCCAGAGACTTTTGGGTTTTTGAGTTTTTTTTTTCCCCACAAAAATCATTATTTTTGAATTTTAGAAAGTATAATAAAGTGAAGGAAACATTCAGGTCACATGAGAATATATAATTTACTGTATTGAGGCCACATCCTGGGAGGCTAGCCACTTATTTCCCAATCCGTAGTCTAGTTTTTAAAGTTTTTTCCCCGTTATTATGCTTGTGAACCCACAGTTTCTCTGAAAGTGTCAAGTGTTATTTTATTTTTCCAGCAGTATGGCAATAGCACCTAGGGGATTGCCCGTATGTAAAGGGGAATTGCCTATACCAATCTATTGATCAGAAATTATTTGACAAAAAGAATGGGTGAGAGAAGGAAAGGAAGGCAGAAGCAGGGAAACTTAAGGCTGAGGTCCAGAAGCACTGCCCAGCAGCTGTGGGGGAACAGGCATTCTCACAGTGTGGGTAGGAATGCATGACGGAACACCTTTATGCAGGGTAATTTAGCAGTGTCTATCAAACCTTCGACATAGCAGTCCTGCTTCTTAGAATTTATCTTACTGATAAATTGGAGGTGTAGAAGAAGAATGTATAAATTCATTGTTTGCAGTATTGTTTGTATTTGCAAAAGATTGGAAACTATCAAAATATCTGTCAATAGAGGACTAGTAGGATAAATTAGATCCATACAATGGAATACTGTACAACTGTTAAAAAGAATGACATAGGGAAGATTGCTTGAGGCCAGGAATCTGAGACTAGCCTGAGCAAGAACAAGATCCCATCTCTACTAAAAATAGAATAAAATTAGCCAGCTGTGGTGTTGTGCACCTGTAGTCCCAGCTACTCGGGAGACTGAGGCAGGAGGATCTCTTGAGCCCAGGGGTTTGAGGTTGCAGTGAGGTATGATCACGCCACTGCACTCTAGCCTGGATAATAGAGTAAGACCCTGTTGAAAAAGAAAAGAAAAGATAAAGAATGAGGCAGATATATACATATTGATATTGAACAACCTATAAGATATGTTGCTAAGTGGAAAAAGCAAGGTGCAAAACAGTGTATATGGTATGCTATTATTTATGTTTTTAAGATTTGTACTTTCGTATGTGCTTAGCGTATCTCTGAAAGGAAATATAGTAAGTTGGTAATAGTGGTTCTCTCAGGGATAGAGAACTGGAGGATTGAGAGACAAGAGTAGGAGGAAGACTTAGTTTTCACTATAAATCTGTGCTGTTTGAATATTTTGCTGTGTACATTCAAAACAAAGAAAATTTTAAAGAACTGTCAAAAGAAGATCCATCAGAAATAGAGTTTGAGACCAGCCTGAGCAAGAGTGAGATTCCGTTTCCACTAAAAAATAGAAAGAAATTAGCCAGACAACTAAAAATATACAGAAAAAATTAGCCAGGCATGCTGGCGCATGCCTGTAGTCCCAGCTACTTGGGAGGCTGAGGCAGGAGGATCAACTGAGCCCAGGAGTTTGAGGTTGCTGTGAGCTAGGCTGACGCCACGGCACTCTAGCCCGGGCAACTGAATGAGACTCTGTCATAAAAAAAAAAAAAGAAAGAAAAAGAAATGGATATCACATGAAAATCACAGTATATCAGGGCTAGAAGGGACCTTAGATATTAGAAAACTGATTCTCAGAGAGAACATAGATTTGTCCAAGGGAGGGATGATCCATTTCCTTGCGGCTTTAGCTGCTAATACACTCTAGCTGCCTTCAAGGACGTCAACTAAAAGTTAGTGCCTACCTCCATCTCC
Organism: Avahi laniger; assembly: GCA_963575035.1. Classification (NCBI taxonomy): domain Eukaryota; kingdom Metazoa; phylum Chordata; class Mammalia; order Primates; family Indriidae; genus Avahi; species Avahi laniger. The sequence goes on from CAUYSK010024394.1 coordinate 10,772, forward strand.
TTTTCCAATCTCACCTTTGCCTGTTAGAAGGGATCCAGCATGAAACTTGGATGTAAGGGTTAGGTGACAGCTTGAGGAGGCAGAGTTGTTTCTGCGGGGAACAGCAATGACTTTCAGGTTCTTTAGAATATGCTTAACTTTTGGCTTTCTCTCCAAATACACAAGGTTGACTTTCACTTTGCTCCCAGAACCAAGGCACTGCAGAGTAGCCACAGTCTGATTTTGGATGACAGTTGCCCTTTTGGTTTCTGTGTGAGTTTCTAGAAGGAGAAAAGCCAGACAGAAAAATGAAGCTGATTCTTAATCTGAATGGTGCCCAGCTAACCCACTTCCTTTCCTGACCCCTGTTAAATTCCACTGCTCCATTTTTTTCCTCCTTTTAGTTTACTTTTCCCTTAGTATATGTTCATGGTACTAAATATACAAGTCCTGCCTTTCTTCCTTCCTGCCAGGGGTGTCATGAAGATAGGTGACTGCAGTAAATTCAGCATAGAGAAATGTTCATAGATTGTTTTCTTTAATGCACAGAAGATTAGGTGCTGCCTCCTTCTTTATCTCCATCTGTTTGATTTATATAGGCATGCCTTAGGTAATAGTTAATGTAAAAATTGGTTTTCACAAAGCTTCCTGGGGGGATACATATCTCTAAAATAGGATATTTGAGATCTGGGTTAGGAATCAAGGAGATAAGGTGTCTTTTAAAGATAAAAATTTCTTGGAATGGCAACATGATTTTCCAGAAAGGGCCCATTCCCTACCTTGCGTTTGCAAATCCCTGATGCTTGGCACATCCTTTGGGAAGAGCCCAGGCAGCTGTTCCACTTGGCACCTGCTATCTCTGAGGTCTGGTGGGGGTAGGGGGTGAAGGTCAGAATTTACTGGGTACTTACTCTTTGCAATTTTGGGCACTGGAGAGGACGATACAATAGAATGCAGTTCCTGCTCATAAAACTTGCAACTGAAGAGATCAAACACTCCCTAAAAACACTTTAAAAATCACAGCCAAGAGCCAGGCCCGGTGGCTCACACTTGTAATCCTAGCACTCTGGGAGGCCGAGGCGGGTGGATCATTTGAGCTAAGGAGTTCGAGACCAGCCTGAGCAAGAACGAGACCCCGTCTCTACTAAAAATAGAAAGAAATTAGCCAAACAACTAAAACTATATATATATAAAAATTAGCCGGGCATGGTGGCGCATGCCTGTAGTCCCAACTACTCGGGAGTCTGAGGCAGGAGGATCACTGGAGCCCAGGAGTTGGAGTTGCTGTGAGCTAAGCTGATGCCACGGCACTCTGGCCCGGGCAACAGAGTGATACTGTCTAAAAAAAAAAAAAAAAAAAAAAATCACAGCCAAATACATACAAGTAGGAGTTAGCCTAGTATAACAAATACTGAGTACCAATCCATTACCTTTAGAAGAAAGAAAGGTGAAATAAAGTTAAGTTACAAAGCTAATGAAAGACTAACCAACTCATTACCTTTAACACTGCTTATTTTCTCTTCTCCCTCCTGTTCTATCTGCCTTCTTGTATTAAAGAAAACTTTTCAAAGCTTATTTAGTCTAACCTTGGACAAGGTATCTCTACAGGTTTCCGCAGAACCATAGATCATAGTTATTTCTGCTTTTTGGCACATGACTCACAAGATGTTGTGAATTTTCTTAATTTGTTAAAGTTGTTACTGCTGCATCTTATGGTATTTGGCCTTAACTCTGATTAGCTAATTTTAGAGATGAAATGTTTAGGAAAATCTGAAAAATCGTGTTTTAAATAAACAGTTACCAAAGAGCAGCAAATGGTGCCATTCCACCCCATATCACTCTTTCCCTCAGCTGTCCCCACCCAAGAGCATTGCCATCTAACTATTTGGATGTACTACCTTAAAAACAAAGGCAACGTCTTATGAGAGGTTGTGAATTTGGGAGTCTGAGGTGAATGACAATACTGAAACTGTGATAGTACCCTGTAGTAAAGAAAGCAATCTAACAGTATAAGGACTTTTAATGTTGGTTACATGAACAAGACAAAAGAATGCATCATATTCTCTGAAGATGTCTCATCATCTTCACATTATCTTTAGCTATCTCTCTGGGTTGAATAAATTGCAGTCCTACTTAGACAGGAAAGGATAACATGGGAGTACTTCCAGAAAGTATTGCTTGCTGGATATCAGCTATATCTCTATCTAGTGGAAAAGACCCCCAATGCTTTCCAGGCCTCTCTTTGTATTCTCCAGGACATTAGGCTAGAGAAGTACTTACCTTTCTTGGCATCATAGGATATAATGATTAGGCTGAAGACCAAGATGGTATCCATGTCAGCTTGAGTACATGCTCACTGCAGAGACAAGTCACTACTGATCTGTCACAGCCTCTTATAGCCTTATCTCTAGTTGCTTTCACTGCCCTGGAACCAAGTTTGACCCTGGGAGACTCTGGTTCCATCCTGATTATTTGGCCCCATTTCCTGAAGACCCAGGAATAGAGCTGATTGGACAAAGGGCCAAGAGTGCTTATTAATGATTGACTCAGAAGGTCTTCTTCTGACTTCAATGCTGGTGCCGACATAAAGAACTGTAATTATCTGGAGATTTCTCTAGCAGAAAGGCATAAACACCCAGTGATGTGCTTTAAAAATACTTGCAGATAGACACGTAGACATGTAGACATTCACATGCATGCTCCCTGACACAGGCACAAAAATTTACATACTAACAAAGAGCTGTAGTGATTTCTACTAAGGAATAGAATTTCTAGAATAGAGCAGGAAACAAGGACTAGAAATCAGTAGAAGTGACTGCTAGTACAGGACCTGTTATTAACCGTATCACTCTGGGAAAATTACTTGATTTCTCAGGATCTCAATTTTATCTTCTCTAAATTGAGTCCTGACCAGATGACCACTAGAATTCATCCACAGTTATACACATAAACTTACATTAGCACAGACATACCTATAGGATTTTGCACATTTTCACATTCCTAAATAGTAAAGTTAGTGTGGATAGACAACATTCCTCTGACTATTGGGCTGAGAGGTTGTTAGAAAGAGCTAGGTGAGTGCTACTGTCTGTACTTTGAGAATGTTTTCCTAGACTGATAACTGTTGTTGAAGATTTTTCCAAAATTGTATTTTTTAGTAAAAAGTATACATCTCATGGGCCAGGTGCAGTGGCTCATGCCTGTAATCCTAGTACTCTGGGAGGCTGGGGCGGGAGGATTGCTTAAGCTCAGGAGTTGGAGACCAGCCTGAGCAACAGCAAGACCCTGTCTCTGCTGAAAAGATAGAAAAATTAGTTGGGTATCATGGCTCATGCCTGCAGCCCCAGCTACCCAGGAGGCTGAGGCAGGAGGATTGCTTGAGCCCAGGAATTAGAGGTTGCAGTGAGATACAGTGACGCCACTGCACTGTACCAGGGCAACAGAGCAAGACTTTGTCTCAAAAAAAAAAAAAAAAGAGTATACATCTAGTGTAATACTCTGTAGACTTTGTGATGGGATAGCTAGTTGGATCATAAAAAAGAAATGAAGATCTATTCAAGTCTTTGACTAAGTCCAGAGCCTCTGCAGTCTTTCTCCCCACTGAAAATGTACTTCATTGGAGCCAACTTGGGTGTAGCTATGCCTGAGAAGTTCTGAAGGCTGAAACTATGATTGATAATGATATAAAGGGAGCTTGGTTCAAGGGACTTTCCATGAGGGAGCTTATGAGATTTGAATTAAATCATAATTTAAATACCACCTTGTTTGCTAACACTTGACTACAGCTTGAAATCTGGCTAAATTGAGTACCAAAGGAAGTCTTGGGGCTGGGGGAGACATAAAGGGAAGGGACGTCACCAAAGGATAACATTGTCTGAAATGTGGAAGGAGGAGAGAAAGTGCTGTGGATCTAGCTCCAATGCCTTTTATTCTTTCATTCAATAAGTATTTAACGAGTGCCTACTCTGCACCAGGTACTATTCCAGCAGTGAGCAAGACAAAGGACCAAGACAAAGACAAGACAAGGGACAAAGTCTGTGTTCTCAGGAAACGATAGAAAGCAGAAAATAAACATGATCGAAAAATAAACTAGCACACAAGGGCTAATAATAATATACAAATAAATAAGTTAACTAAAAATTGTGGGCTGGATGCGGTGGCTCACGCCTGTAATCCTAGCACTCTGGGAGGCCTAGGCGGGAGGATCGCTTGAGGTCAGGAGTTTGAGACCAGCCTGAGCAAGAGCGAGACCCCATCTCTACTAAAAATAGAAAGAAATTGGCTGGACAACTAAAAACATACATATATAAAGATTATCCGGGCATGGTGGTGCATGTCTGTAGTCCCAGCTACTTGAGAGGCTGAGGCAGAAGGATTGCGTAAGCCCAGGAGTTTGAGGTTGCTGTGAGCTAGGCTGATGCCACGGCACTCTAGCCCAGGCAACAGAGTGAGACTCTGTCTCAAAAAACACAAACTAAAAATTGTGATAGTTGCTATAAAGAAACACACAGGATGATGAGGTGAAGGATTATTGGCAGAAGCCACTTTAAGTAGAGCAGTCAGGGCCAGGCGCGGTGGCTCACGCCTGTAATCCTAGCACTCTGGGAGGCCAAGGCGGGAGGATTCCTTGAGCTCAGGAGTTCAAGACCAGCCTGAGCAAGAGCAAGACCCCGTATCTACCAAAAATAGAAAGAAATTAATTGGACAACTAAAAATATGTATAGAAAAACTTAGCTGGTCATGGTGGTGCATGCCTGTAGTCCCAGCTACTTGGGAGGCTGAGGCAGAAGGATTATTCGAGCCCAGGAGTTTGAGGTTGCTGTGAGCTAGGCTGATGCCACAGCACTCTAGCCTGGGCAACAGAGTGAGACTCCGTCTCAAAAAAAAATAAAAATAAAAATAAGTAGAGCAGTCAGCAAAGACTTCCCTAAGGAAGTAAGGTCTAAGCTGATAAAACCAGGAGAGTGGATGTCACAGGAGCCAGGAGAGGAGAGTATTTCCAGGAAAGAGTGGTCAGTTGATCAGATGCTGAGAGACGGTGGATAATGAGGACAGAATATACACTGGATTTGGCAGTTTTGTAGGAGCAGTTCCAGCAAAGGGGTGTAAGTAGGAGTGAGTTGAGAAGACACTGGAGGTAAAGAAGTATAGATAACTTTATCAAGAAGTTTTGCTGTGAGAGAGAGAAGCGAGGCTACTGACTAGAAGAAACATAACTGTCTCAAATTTTTATTAGTTTAGAGCAAATCTTTATTGGTCCTGTTCCTTTTTCCCTGCTATAGTTGTCTGATTCGCTTAGCACAGAAGGTGGTGCTAAGGGGCTCTATTCCCTTCCTTGGGTTTTGTGATTTTTCTTACTATTCCTTAACATGATTACATGATTCTCTGCTCCCCTGCAGTATCAGACCCTTCCCCACCTTGCTCTATTTGTAATTTTCTGTAGACTCGTCCTTAGATGGTACGATACAGTGCTGCCACCTTGGAGCAGGAACAGGAATGGATCCGCAGGGCTCGCTATTCTCACCCTGTGTCACAAGGTGGCAGAAGAGCTCACTTTTCCCAAAAGAGACCTTGTGCTTGGGCAAAGATGAAGTGGGAGAGTTTTCTTTTATCAACGTACGTAACCTTTTCATTCATGACTCAGAGACCCAAAAGTCAGCCTGCACATTGGAGTAGGCCCTACTGTGAGGTACAGAGAAGTGGGAGAGCTACAGTTAACAAGTCAAAATATCTAGGAGTAGAGAAATAGTTCTGAGGTCTATTTCTCTACTCCTAGATATTTTGACTTGCTTTCTAAGTGTCTGGAATATCTGTGGAGTAGAGGATATCTTTCCTGGTCTCTTTTTCCCACCACAAAAACATCAAATTTAGGAGGGAAAATACTATAACATAAGTGAGGTTTATGATGTATGCAGTTTAGAGATATGACTCTGGAAGAGAGTGGGAAACTTAGGACTGAATCAGGGTGGGTCTGCAGGAGGAGTACTTGGCAGGAAGCCAGGAGGCCTACTGGGCTCTAGATTAGGCTTGGTGATGACTGAATCACTTTGAGCAGTCATTTAACTTCTCTGGGCCTCTGTTTCAGTTTCTTTAATGAGATAGATGTACAAGATGGCTTCCAAGGTCTCTTATAGCTCTAAAATTATTACCTCTATATTGTGCTACCCTTTCTTTTAAGGGTATATGCTTTTTGTTCATTTGTTTTGATTTATTCTTTTTTTTTTGAGACAGAGTCTCACTCTGTTGCCCAGGCTACAGTGCTGTGGCTTCGGCCTAGCTCACAGCAACCTCAAACTCCTGGGCTCAAGCGATCCTACTGCCTCAGCCTCCAGAGTAGCTGGGACTACAGGCATGCACCACCATGCCCGGCTAATTTTTTCTGTATATATATTTTTAGTTGTCCAGATAATTTCTTTCTATTTTTTAGTAGAGATGGAGTCTTGCTCTTCCTCAGGCTGGTCTCAAACTCCTGACCTCGAGCGATCCACCTGCCTCGGCCTCCCAGAGTGCTAGGATTACAGGCGTGAGCCACCGCGCCCGGCCTGATTTATTCTTTAATTTTGTTATTGTGGAATATATCATACACGCAGGAAAATACATAGAACATAAGTATATCTTAAATAATAATACTGAAAAGGTGAATACCATATGACCAGCACCTAAATTAAGACATTGAACACGCCAGTATCTTAGAAGCTCTTTATATCTTTGTCCCTCTGTTCACTTCCCTTTCTTCCTTGCAATCATTATTTTCCCATGTTTTGTAAAAATAATGAACTATTTATATATGTATCACTAGAAATATTTTGCTTAATTTTGCCTGCTTTTGAACATTATATAAATGGAATCAAACTCTATGTATTTTAAAGTAAACTTTTTATTATGTATAACACAAAGTCAGTAGACCTTGGTAACCATCACCCCAGAAATTCCTTTTATGTCTTCTCCCAGTTACTGCCCACCATCAGGAGTAACTATTATTCAGATTCTTACCACCACTGATGAGTTTTGCCTATTTTTGTTACCAGGAACCATATATACTCTTTTATGTCTGGATTTTTTTGTTCAATATTATGTTTGTAAAATTCATCCCTATTGCTTCATGTAGCAATTGCTTGTTCATTCTCATTGCTTTATAATATTCTATTGTATGAATGTACTATAATTTATTTATCTATTCTACCACTAAGAGACATTTGTGTATTTTCCAGTTTCTCCAGGGTATAAATCCAGAAGTAGAAGCTGGTTATAGGGTATGCAGGGTATGTTCAGCTTTACTAATTAATGCCAAACTATTTTCTAAGAGGTTGTCCCCATTTATACTCCTTCTTGCAGTATATGAAAGTTCCTGTTGTTCCACAGCCTTGCCAAAGGGGCCAAAGAGCCTTTCCAGTGTGGCACAATGATGAGCATGAGCAGGGCCAGCGGCATACCCTCACAGTGCCAACCTTTGGTTGGTTCTCAGAAGCTCAGGCCACAGTCATTTGCTCTTTCCAAGTAAGGGGAAAGATTCAGATTATCCCTAGGTCCCTGATCGCATGCCCTATTACCCTGGGAATATTGGGGGTGGAGGTAGTGAATTTAATAGCATAATAATTCCTGAATCAAGTGAGCATCCACAGGGCATTTTGTTCTTATACAAGGCACTGGTAGGAAATGGGGCTTGGGGCCATGGAGAGAAAGGGGAAAATAATATTTTCTGTTTGCCTACTATGTTCCAAGGTCTGTGCTAGAAGCTTTACATTTTGGTTATAGCATTTAATTAAAAACACCACCTTTCAAGGTAGGTTTTTATCTTGACTTTATAGATAAGGAAACTGAGGCTCAGAATGGGGGTCACTTGCTCAGGTCACAGAGCTAATTAGTGACAGAGACATGTTTTAAAGTGTGGACTATCTGATTAAAGAGCTCAAGCTGTTTATAGTACAGAACACGGATATAGCCCCTGCTACTCTTGAGGTACCTTTGGCTAAGATTGCCAATACCAAGAATCAGAATCAGTTCTTCTCAGTTTTGGTTGCCTGTATTCACCCCCAAAACTATGTTATTCAATTGATTATGGCCATCCCATTCATTGATTTAAGCTACAATTTCTTTTAATTGATTTTTGGTTATCTTTGTCCTTTCTTCCTTTTTTTTTTTTCATTAGAAAAATTAGGCACATCAGCACAACAGGTCCACTGATAAATAAGACTTGTGTTGGGGAGATAGCTTTCTACTTGCAGGTCTAGAAGTTAACCAGAGGTGAGATTTAAAAAAAGACAGGGACGTTGTGAAATTTTCTGATCTAAGATATGCTATGTAAGAAAATTTTAAGACTGAAGGAATGAAAAGGATAAAAAGGAGTTGAATGATGGCTCATTTTCCTTGATGGTAAAGGCTCTACAAAAATTATTAATGCTGTATTTTATTACTTACTGTATTTCACATATATTAATAATAACAACAATGGAGTGTAAGGGTATTTGAAGAAGACAGATGGAGGACTAATCATGTCATGTAGCAGGAAAAACCTGAGTCTGATATAGGAGTAATGGAGACACTAGAGAAGTCTGAAGAGAAGGTAAGGACAGGGCAGGAAATAAACTCGCCAGGAGCACCTTCATGGGTTTAAAGGACAGTGAGGTCAGAGATGGGTAGGTTTTAAAGCTGATCAGCATAAAGTGTCAGAATCCCAAGACTGGCAAAATCTGAATGAGTCATCTCGTCCCTTTTCCTGCTTTTAAAGGAAACCACTCTTTATGGCCAGGCTCGTGCTTGTAATCCCAGCTCTTTGGGAGGGCAAGGCAGGAGGATCGTTTCGAGTCAGGAGTTAGAGACCAGGCTGGGCAACCCAGGCAACCTTGTCTCTACAAAAAATACAAAAGTTAGTTGAATGTGGTGGTGCATGCCTGTAGTCCCAGCTACTGGGGAGACTGAGGCAGGGGGATCACTTGAGCCCAGGAGTTTGAGGTTTGCAGTGAGGTATAATGTCACCGCACTCTAGCCAGGGTGACAGAATGAGACCCTGTCTCCAAAAAAAAAAAAAGGGCCCTTTAACTGTAAACTTATATATATATATCCTGGAGAAAATTTATATATATATATATATATATATATATATATAGTATCATGGAAAAAGAAAGCTAAGAAGATTTGGTGATTTGGTGACTGGCCTAAGTACAGATGGGGACTGGAAGTGTTCACGATTGGATAATAAGGAGGGAGGGAGAGCTGACATGCCATGTGAAAACCTAAGTACCCATGTGGAAACCGTAATGTCCATGTGAAGACACCATGAGGAGTCTTTAGTGTAAACACTGTTCTTCATTGTGCAATCCTACCTTTCATCACTGGGACCAGGCTTATAAAGGGGCCCCCTGAGGACATTTTCTGACCTGATAGTATGAAGTTCCCTCAGGCTCTTAACTCTGGACAAACCTGAATGGTTAACCAGAGCAAAGAGACATAGTGTTCAGATAAGACTTTTGTCTTCTTTTTCCTTTATCTCACTCCTGGAGCCGCAATTTTGGGCAAGGCACTGACTTTCTTGGTGAATTCTGTCCATCTGCAAAGGAGCTAAATTCCTATTGGAGGCCTTGCCTCCCAGAGACAGCGTGAAGACGGATAAGCAGACACCAGGAGCAGAGTGGCCTCTCAGGTACAGAGCTAACCTTTATTTCAGTCAATGAGGCACTTAGTATAGTAAAATACTTAGTCCTATTCTAAAAGCTGGGGGGGAACGGGGGCGGATACCAAACTATAAGAAATACTCTCTGCCTTCAAGATTATTAAAATTTAGCTAGAGAGCTAAAACTAGTATGCACACAAAAAATTATCAATTATAGTCTAATTAAATGCTGAATCAATGTGGTAGTGACCATATTGCTACAAGACTTCAGAGGAGAGAGAGATCAGTGGAAGCTGAAGAAGTAAGAGAAATCTTGGAGAAAATGGGACTTCTAAGGGCTAGAAAGATTCAGAAAAATAGGAAGAAGAAAGGACAAGTCTACCAGCATAAACAAAAGTATAAGGATAAGAATAAGAATGGCAAGTGCTAGAAGCCAGATTGGGGTATAAATATTGGGGATCAGCAGGAAATAACATCACAATATTTTCTCTATCTGCTGTCCTAAATGTTGATCATTAACCTTGTTACTTATGGAATTTGGAACCATGGCAGACAGCCATCACGACAGGAAGCCAAATGGGGCTATATGGACAGTGACCCACATACTGTTTATGTATATCTGGGTTTTATCCATGGTTAAGAATTTATCCTTTCTCATCTCTGGCTCTTACACATTCACATGGCCATCATCTAAGGAATGAGATGGAGACTCTGTGTTTTAGTTTGTTAGTTTTGCCTTCTCAAATAGATTGTAATTACCTTACAGACAGGGACCTCTCATACTTTTCTGACTTTACTCACAGTAGGGTAAGACACCAGCTTTCAGGTTGCAAGGCAGCTGTGATGCTCAGGATAAATCTCTTATACCTTTATATAACCATCTTGAAAAACCTGGAACCCAATATGATATTTGGGACCTTATATTAGTTTTCTAGGGCTGCTATAACAAAGTACCACAGACTAGTGGCTTAAACAACAGAAATGTATTTCCTCACAGTTCTGAAGGCTAGAAGTCCAAGATCAAGGTTAGTTTTTTCTGAGACTTTTCCGCTTGGCTTGTGGATGGCCATCTTCTCCCTGTGTCTTCACAGGATCTTCCCTCAGTGTCTGTCTCCTAATCACCTCTTATAAGGACACCAGTCATACTGGATTAGGGCCCACCCTAATAACCTCATTTTAATTTAATTACCTCTTTAAAAACCCCATGTCCAAATACACTCATATTCTGTGGTACTAGCAGTTAGGACTTCAACATATGAATTTTGAGATACAATTCAGCCCATAATAGACCTCTAGTTTCAGCTTCTAGAAATGTACTGCTCACTCCTTTCTCTTCCACTCGTTAGTCTTGTAGAGTAAGTTCTCTCCACCCTGTGGTTCTCCTCCACCTCTTACAGATGTAATGGCTTGTGTGGCAAGAACTCATGGAGCAGCTCGGCTCTAAAGAACCTACAGGAGGGATGGGCAGGTTGTGGCATGCACCAAACAACACAACATGTAGGGCTTGTTGAAATTTCAGGTATACTGTCTTAAAGACACAACTCTTTTCCCATTCTGTGCCCAGTCATCTGAATATTTGGTGATAACAATTAGACTATATTAGGTACTCTGTAAATGGTCTCGGTGTACCCTAACTCATCCCTTGTTTTCTTTCACTGTAGCTCTTTTATTAGGCCTTTCCCTGGCTAGTTCTTTAGACTGCTCAATGGGGTCAAAAGCAGGACATGCAAGAGCTTGCTGAAATTTCATATAAGGACAGTTTTTGAGAGTAAACCCCTGGTTTTGTAGTGCTCCTAAAGTTGATAAACAGCAACAGCACCAAGAAAGAATCCTGGGGAAAGAGTTTCTTTTACTTGATAGGAACTAGGAAAGGTAAAAGAAAAATAAAACAGGCAATCCCAAGGTTTTTAGTTCTTTCGAAAGTCACTTCCTTTATGCCAGGTTCTGAGAGCACTGTTATGGAGAGGCAAAGCTCCCTCCTCCCAGACCATTTTTTTTTTTTTTAATTTTTTTTTTTTTTGAGACAGAGTCTCACTTTGTTGCCCTGGCTAGAGTGAGTGCCGTGGCGTCAGCCTAGCTCACAGCAACCTCAGACTCCTGGGCTCAAGCAATCTTACTGCCTCAGCCTCCCCAGTAGCTGGGACTACAGGCATGTGCCACCATGCCCGGCTAATTTTTTCTATATATATTTTTAGCTGTCCAATTAATTTCTTTCTATTTTTGGTAGAGACGGGGTCTCGCTCTTGCTCAGGCTGGTCTCGAACTCCTGAGC
>CAUYSK010024398.1:0-18767 GCA_963575035.1 Avahi laniger
ATCCTCCACCAGGACGGGTACCGGCAAGGATATACTCCTGAGATACTCTGCTGTGATGAGAGGACCAAAAAGATAATCCATGCTTTTAAAAACTTACACAAACTGAAATACCTGTTGAAAGAGGCCTATGTTCTTTGTCCAACATGTTTGCAGTCCCCAACCCCTGGGCCGAGGACTGGTACTGCTTGTGGCCTATTAGCAACCAAGCCACACAGCAGGAGGTGAGCGGTGGGTGAGTGAGTGAAGCTTCATCTGTATTTACGGCTGTTCCCCATCACTCACGTCACTGCCTGAGCTTCGCCTCTGGGTCAGATCAGTGGTGGCATTAGATTCTCACAGGAGCACAAACCCTCCTGTAAACTGCTCATGTGAGGGATCTAGGTTGCACACGCCTTATGAGAATGTAATGCCTGGTGACCTGAGGTGGAGCTGAGGCAGTGATGCTAGCACTGGGGAACAGCTGCAAATACAGATTATCATGAGCATATCATTAGCAGAGAGGTTAACAATGTAATAATAATAGAAATAAAGTACACAATAAATGTAATGCACTTGAATCATCCTGAAACCATCCTGCTTCTGGTCCATGGAAAAATTGTCTTCCATGAAACCGGTTCCTGGTGCCATAAAGGTTGGGGACCACTACAATATGTCATTGCAATGAGCAGCATAATTACACCCTACAAGGAGCTGGTCGTGTGATTATGACTGGCTCCCTTGCTCAGTATAACCCATGCAGGGGGGCAGCCAGGAAAGGGCCTCCTGGTCCCCAAAAGGATTATCTTAGGGGTATAAAACAGTAAGGAAGCATCAGGCTCAGTGGGTCCTAGGTTCTGACCCCCTTGTTTCTATAGACTATTTATTATTTTTATTACCAGTCTTAGTTTTCACATCTATAAAATACAGGACCAGATTCATAATTTTTAGGCCATGTTCCTTAGAGGTTTAAGGGTCCACCTTAGCATTTTGGAGCTGCTGTGGGTAGGATGAGTGAGTTGAATGCTGTAACTCTAGACCACAGGTTCCAACTCTGTTTTACCTGAAACAAATATGTTCTGACCTTTACATATAACAATTCTGCTTAAGAACACATATAAAAAAAAATTCTTTGCTAAAAACAAATTTTGGAAACCAGCAGACTTGATGATCTCTTAGGTCTTTCCTGGTCCTCGGATGTTAATGATTCTAGAGCAAACACAGCTTTTACTTTATCTGAATGGAGACTAAGGTGGCACAATAGGAGCTGCCTACATTTCATCAAACGCTGGTTTTAAAGATAGTAATTTCTGCCAGGAACGTTTTAACCAAACACGTATCCCAATGCTATAAAAGTCTTTTACGAAAGAAGGTGTAAAATTATAAAAAAGGAAATCCACTGTTGCCTGGAATCCCCTTTTTACTTAATTCTTCTTGAGCTGGGCTGAATCAACAACCGCCCCTGTCTCAAAGATAGGGGGTGGCAGTCAGCAGGGGACTTGTGACTCCGTTCACTGTGATTGCAGATCAGTGATCATTTACGGGGAGGGGCCTGCGGCGGTGGGCCATAGAGACTCCGATCAGACAGGTGGACAGGTTTGAAAAGCACTCACCCCCTAACTCTGGTTTATGAAAATCTAAAAGCCAGACAGGCCTTTCCGTTCCTTTTTTCCTTCCCTTCCTCCTACTATTTTCAGAGTCCATACCTTAAGATGCCAAGTATATATGTGTTTGTGTTGTATTATATGTTATATATTCAACTGGAAGAAAATACACCAAAATATGCCATACAGATGGAGCATTCCTAACCCAAAAGTCTGAAACCTGAAATGTCCTCAAATCTGAAACTTTTTGAGGACCAACATGACACTCAAAAGAAATGCTCATTGGAGCATTTTGGATTTTAGATTAGGGACACTCAGCCAGTAAGTACAATGCAAATATTCCAAAATCCAAAAAATCTCACATCCAAAACACTTCTGGTTCCAAGTATTTCAGATAAAGGATACTCAACCTGTAATATTAATGGTACTTATTTCTAGAAAATGTGATTTGGGGTGACTGTGATTTTCTTTTCTTTTTCTAAAATTTCTATAATAAGTATCATTTTTGTAGTCAGAAAAAAAGTTATTGAAAATATTTTCACAAGCAAATATTCAAGAGGTAGCCACATTACCAAGAACTTGATACACCGAATAATATACTTAGTGATGATCCAGACGATGAAAACTATCTCATTACACAGCAGGAAATGACATTTCTCTGAAAATATGTCACCCCTGACACTGGGAAGCTCTTCCATGCTGCTCGGTCTTGGGAAGGGTTTTCTAACCATATCCAGAAGCATCCTTAATCATATAATCCTGCAGGGAGGACACTTCCACCCCCTGGTTATATTGAAGATGCCATACAAGACCATTCTTTTACTTTATCCCACTTGTAGGCCAGGTGAAAACAGCAGGTTTTAGAGGGGTATTAGCTTTGATTTCACCTGTAGGGAGAAAGAGGGAAATGTATACAGCTCCCACAGGGACGCTGATCTTGGGGAAACCATCTTACTGATCTGTAACTAAAAAGTTTTCCAAGGATGAACTGGTTGAACTACTTTATTTAAATGGTTCTGCAGCAGAATCACTGGAGGGTGGGAAGCGAGGTGCTGCCAAGAAGAGTTGCTGAGTCGATCAATCAAACACCACAATGTCTTATTTAAGTGTGTAGAGAAGCTCAAATGCCTACACTGAAGATGTAAGGCAGGGCAAAGTGCCCGGCATGCAGTGTTTCCCAAATTCACTTGTGCATGGAATTTCCTTTTTCTGGAGCAGCTCAGGGGCCTAGTATTTTCATGAGCCATATTTTAGGTAGTGCTGGTATGGCAGAAAGCATATGAGTGACCTCTTCCTTGCTGGTAACAGGAAAGTTGTCTGTGAGAAAAAAGGTTTTTCAGGAGACCCAAACCAAGACTACTTTTGAGAGGACATTTCTTGGGGTGGTCAATGTGGTGTGCTTTGGCTTCACAAGAGAGATAACCTCAGCCTCAGCCATCTTTTGGGAAACAGATTTCACAATAGACAAAACAGCTGCTTGGAAGCAAGATTTTCATTGCTATGAGAATTTAAACCTAAATTTAAACCTTGCTGACGGGCGAAGTTGGCTGAGGAAAGGTCTTTTGCCTTCATGGAACAGCCAGTATCCTTCAAAAGGAAGGATTTATGGAGCTCACTGCCGATCCCTGATACTCAGGGCGAGTTTCTTCACCAGCCCATAGATTGGTGATCCTCTTTTCAATGCATGCCACACTGAGAAATGGAGATGCTCATCATTTGTATTTCAAAAATAAAACTGGTATTTCTTGAGAATAAATAGATTAAATTCTATCTAAAAAACTCCCAGGAATTTCTATCATGTGTTTCAATCTGTTTGTGTGCAGGGCATGTATCTAAAGAAGAGAAGGAGTAAAGACTTGAATTATCCTGCTTGTTGGTTTCTTGGTCACATTATGTGGTTTGATTACCCAGTAATGAGACAGCTTGTATCATATCCATTAAAGTTAAGGTTGCTATAGATACTGATTGCCTCAAAGGAGACCTAATGAGGTAAGACTCTATGTGCTTAAAGATGGACCCCAATGCCAGTCATTACGGCTCATTTAGGAAATACAGGGACTTACAGATATTCTGCACGCCCTGTGTGCAAACTCTTAATTCCCTCCTCTGCCTGATTTTAAATCTGGCCATTCCAGGTTGATTCCCCTTCTCTGACAGGCCCATGCATTCATTCACCCAACACGTAGCTTCTAATCATCTACTATTTGTCGAGTAGCCAACAGGACTTGCCAAAGGTTGGCATGAAGAGTGTGAAAGGGAGGAATCAAAAAAGACCCCAAGGTTTCTGGCTTAAGAAAATGACTAGATGTATGTACTACTTACACACTAAGGAGAAAGAATACAGGCTGAAGGGGAAGTTCTTTTTAGTGTGAATGGGGTATGATTTGACAGTTCAGTTTGGGAAATGAAGAAGGCCATTGGCTAAGAGTCTGGAGCTCAGAAGACAAGACTGAGCTAGAGATGCAACCTGAGCAGCCCACTGCCTAGCGGTGGCATTTAAAACAAAGGATGACATAATTTAAGGAAAGATTAGAAGAGAGCATGGGAGCCAGCCCTTAAGGACAACAATATTCAGAGGAAAAGAGGAGGATGAAGAAACAGCAAAGGAGAAAGCCCAGGAGCAGCCATGAGGCGGGAGGAGAACAAGGAGAATGGGATGTCTGGAAGCCCACACGGCAGAGGGCCACAGCAAAAGAGATCCATAATCCAGCTGGGGTTTTGGCCTTCTACGGAAAAATAGATGCTTCCTCTATTATAAGGGGTGGGAAGAGGGAGAAAAGCAGTGCTGAGGCGGGTAGCCTTACGTGTTTGCAGCAGAATAGGATCAAATTCACACCTGGGGTTTCCAGCTTCTCAAGTTAAGATTTCCAGGCAAGTGAGAAAGTGTGGTGCCTTTCTGCGGTAGTTGTCACTGTAAACAGCGATAAGCTCAAGTATAATTACTTCCAGAAGAGCATGTTGACAGTTTCTGGATAGCACAGAGGTCACAAGTCCCTGGACATCAGCTCATCTACACGAGTGACTGGGGCTTCAGGCTGTGAGAGGAGCCCGGCAGGGTTTCCAGCCACTGGCAGCCTTCCTGCTGCTGCTCTGCCAACTGCTGAGAAAGCCTCTGATGTGGGGCTGACCGTGAAGAGTCTAAAAGATGAATGAACCTCTCTGAGGATATGTCAAAGGTGTGTCTCTAGAGGTATCTCTCACTGCTCCATTCCTGGGGCTGAGGGGAAAGAGTGAGAGTCCAGAATTCCCTAAGAGATGGTTTACCAGGAAGCCAGGGGTAGGCTGGAGTGGGAGGGGGTGAGTGGCCAGTCTGTGGACCCCACACTGCTGGGAGCTCCTACCTAGGGAAGGGAGATGGCTCTAACTTTAAGGAATTAGATACGTTCCTGCTTTGGGAAAGTGGGAATTTTCTAAATCCCTTCCATCGCCACCTCGGATCCTAATAGCTGTTCATGAGCACCAGGGACCTTCATGGTTCTCCTTCTCCGGGATGGTCTGGGGACAAAGCCCAGCCCCACACAGTCACCTCACTGGCCATCCTGCCTCCAGTCTCCAATTGTCCAAACCTCAAATAATGGGTCCCACGCTTTAGTGAACATAAGAATCATCTGGGTTCACTTAAAAGTACAAAATTCCAGGTTGCATCTTGAGGTTCTGAGAGGGCCCAGGTATCTTCATTTTCAGCAGGCATCAAAAAGGATCCAGGCAGGCAGGATCTAGGTCTATCTGAGTCACTTCTATAATCCTAGTGTCTAGTTCTTATATTTCCAGGGCTAAATGCATAGTAGAAGATTGAAAATGTCATTAGTGAATGTTATTCAATAAACCATCCTTCACACAACTATCAGAATGATCCTTCAATAGCTTTACTGTCCAATATGGCAGCTACTAGCCTCATATGGTTATTTATATTAGCATTTAAATAAAATAAAAATAAAAATTCAGTGCCTCAGCCATGGCAGCCACATTTGGAGTGTGTAATAGTCATATACGACTAGTGGCTAATGCACTGGACAGTACAGGTATAGGACATTCCTGTTGTTGCAGAATTACAGACCCAATGCTGGTCTATAACACTGTTCCAGATTAAAGTCTTTCTCTGGCTCCCCACCCTTCTTTGCTAATTCCTTAGCATTTTGTAAGAAACCTTTGGGATCTGAGCTTCTTACCACTCCTGTGTCGTCCCTCCCCTTATGTTTAAGCACTAGCAGTGCTGAGCCACAAGGGCTCCCTTAGCACCCAGGGGGGGTTCACACATCCTGGCATTGCCCGGCTCCCTCCTCCCCATCTACCTGATAGACTCACAGTCATCCTTACTCATTGGATGCCACCCATTGGGAAGTCTTCCTTGAAGCCATGTTCTCAAACTGACATAAATCACTTTCTTTGCCTTTGTGACTCCCTCAGTACAGACTAAATTATACTATGGCAGGGTTGGTTTCTTCCTCTGTGTCTCCCCCAAGATCAATAGCTCCTTAAAGTCAGGAACTCTGCCTTTATCATCCTTACACATTCAAGGCCTAGCAAATTTCCCGTGCACACAGTAAGTGCACAATTTATGTTTACGTTAAAGTGAATTGCTTAACTCTCTGGGTGTGTGTGGCGATGGGAGCAGGCAGGATTAGACGAGTCACGTCTCTTTCTAAAGGGGAAGGAGGGCGCCATCACTGTCACTCTCCCGCCCCCCTTGAGGGGAAGCCGAGTGCAGTGCGTGAAGGTGGAGGCCCGCAGGAGTAGGACAGAGGCTTGTGCTCCGGACAGAAACAGGGATATGGCCTATAAAAAATACCTGGAGAGGGAAGAGGCCCGTAGCTCTTACTTTCCGGAAGGAGAGCAAGACCAGGTCATAGTTCACGGTTTTAATTAACAGGAGGCATGAAGGTCTCTGTAACACCTGAGAACAATCAAATGGGCTTTTAGCTCCGGAGGGTTAGCACAGCTGTCTTGCCTTCCCAGGGAGCAGAGGGAAGCGTTCAGCAGCCGCATCATGTGGGTCATGGTATCCCTTCAGCAGAGGGTCTGAACGGTTTCATCATGCGGGGAGTTGGGGGCTGTCCATTCTTTCTAGGCCCAAGCCCACGCGTGAGGACAAAGAATGAGAGGGCACGTGGGACCCCGACTGCCAGCGCTGGGCAGATTTACACCTTCCATCTCGCACTCACACTGAGGCACATGGCCACTGAGAAGGTGTGGGCAGAATTGCCCGCTTAAATAATCATTCTCTCTCTTTCTCTCTCTCATCAAAAGTGTACAGTTGAGTTCACAGAAGTTAAAAAGTGTGTGATGGGAATCTGTTTCCTGCAAACAAAAACCAAGTCACATGGAAGGGATCAAATGATCATAGACTGAGCTTCTGGGCACAGCTCCAAGGTTCTTTTAGGATATTATTTTATTTTATTCTTAGAAGCAAATCTGTGAAGTAGGTACAGATTGATGGATGAAACAAGTAAATTGCTGCATGTCACCCAACTAGAAAGTGGCTCAGTGGGATCAGAACTGACTTCGGCGTAGTTCCAAAGTCAGTGCCCATCGTATGACACCAATGGTAGGCGGGTCAGAGGCTGGGCAGGGCTGTGGGGTCTGCCTTGTTAAGACGTAACGGCTGCCTAATAGGAGGAAGTTGGGGGGTGTCTCTCCTCTTCTCAGAGATCCCCCCCTGACTCTGGGAATGGCAGAAGAAAAGATGGAGAGTTTGTTCCTAGGAAACCCCAATTAACGGGCCTCTTCTCTGGGCTAACTGGTTTGGGGGCATCTGACCAACCTGCAAAAACCGGCCCCTGGCCCACAGAACCCAAGCACAACACACGTTAAGCCCTGCGCTGTGTGACCCATCCAACTTGGGAAAAGCCAAAACCACGTTCATTTGTTTATTATTCTTTGAAATACTTTAGTTGATCTTCCTAGAGCAAATCTCCCTTTTTAGTCATGATCTACAAAAGCCAACTTTAGAAAACAAAAGCACAATCCCTTCTGACCAACTAAAAATAGAATGTATGATCCCACAGATGACAGAGGAAAGTATCTGACATTGAAATTTTCCATAAGAAACCCATTAGGTCTAAGTCACTGGCTCCTGGATGAGAAATTATGGACTTCACTCAAATTGAAGATTTCAAAAATATGGTCACCATCTTGCATTTAGGGAGGAACAATTTAAGCTTCCCTCATGAAAGAGAAAGGTGAAAGGCTTCCAAAGGCATGAGTCCAACCAGGCTTGCAGCTGTGCACATCCAAGTACCCAGAAGCCCCCACATGAGCAGGGAGTGGAGGATGAGGACGCTTCATGGGAAGGTCAAGAGTTTATCACGTGATACTCCAGGCCTGAGCTCAATAGGCAAAGGTAGAAACAAACTCACCGTTTGATCCAGCTGAAAGAGCTGTGGGAAGAAAAGCAAACAGCAATAAATAAGCACACGCTGGATTTGTCATTAAACTGAGAAATCAACAAAAAGCCAATGCTTGAAATGGGATCTGTGTCCTTTCCAAACATTCAATCTGCCCATCCTCATCCAACATAAACACCAAAAAAAATGCCAAGAACAATTGAATCATTTACTTGTTTTTTCTTTCTGAAATGAGATATGGAAATTATTACAAAAAGACAATTTATTTAGATTTTTACACGGCTGTTTTATTTATAGCTGGCAATCTTCTCCTGTCTTTCTTTCTTTCTTTTTTTTTGGCTGAGGGGAGATGTAATTATTCAGAAAGATATTCTCTAAGAGGCAGCAGGTATTTTCTACTGCCTAAAATTAAAAGAACATATTATTATTACCTAGATGGCTTGGAAGTACACAGCTCTATAATAGCCCTGTAGCGGTAGTTCGTGGTTTCAGCTCTATAAGGCTACATTTCACCCCTTTTTCACGTTAACCTTAGTGTCAACAATGCTAGAATGATATAGATGCTGATACATTAGCTACCTACTATGTGACAGAAGACTATTATTGCAGCACTATTTAAAATAGCCAAGATATGGAGTAAACCTAAGTGTCTATCAACAGATGAATAGACAAAGAAAATGGGGTACATCTACACAATGGAATATAATTCAGCCATAAAAAAGAATGAAATCCTGCCATTTGCAACAACATGGATGGAACTGGAGCACATTATGTTTAGTGAAATAAGCCAGGCACAGAAAGACAAATACCATGTTTTCACTCATCTGGGGGCTAAAAGAAAACCACTGAACTTATGGAGATAGAGAGAAGGATGATGGTTACCAGAGGCTGGGAAGGGTTGCAGGGGAGGGAAGAAAAAAGAGGAGATGTTTAATGGGTGCAAAAATACAGTTACATAGAATGAATAGGATCTAGTGTTCGGTAGCACAACAGGATGACTATAGTTAACAATAATTTACTGTTTATTTTAAAATAACTGAAAGAGTAGAATTTGAATGTTGCTTACATAGGGAAATGAAAAATGCTTGAGGTGATGGAAACCCCAATTACCCTGATACGATCATTACTCATTGTATGTCTGTATCAAAACATCACATGTACCCCATAAATATGTACAACTATTATATATCCATAATAATTAAAAATAAAAAATTTTTTTAAAAAGAAGACTATTACGTATGAGATCCCAGCATTTGTAAAATTGACGGTAACACAGATACCTGATACTGGAACCAAATGCCTGAGGACATCGTGCTAATGTTTATACCAATTTCCAGTGACATCTGTAAACTAATCTGCTTACTTCTGGAAAATTATTCCATCTTAAAAGCTTAGGATTTAGTGACTCTGGCCCATATCCTCTCATCGCAGCCACATACCTGAAAGCTTAGGTTGTGTCTTTTTCTTTTTGCTTGAAACTTTCAAGAACTCATCAATAAGCAAGTCATTAGCACAGGCTCTCTTGTCAGGGTCAGGTTCAAAACATTTCAATATGAACGCCTTGGCCTCTGCGGACATGGACTCTGGGATCTCAGGGTGGACTTTAAACATTCCCACCTAAGACATAGATATAAAAAGCACAATGTGTCTTCTGAGTGATATAAAAAGCGCAATGTGTCTTCTCATCACCTGAGCTCCAGGTTCCATAACTTGGTCCCCTAGTGCAACGGGGCCCTTTATCACATACTACGAGCTCATGGCTTCTCTCAAAACGAGGTAAGATGTGTTTTCTGTAGGTTAGGGAAGGTTTACAGAGTGCTTATAATACTTTACCAACGACACAGGCAGAGCAATTAGTTTAAGACAGTAGACAGCACTATGAAGTAATAATTCAGTCCTTCAAAGCTTTAGAACACATTAGTATACTGGCACAAAAAAAAGGGGGTATTTTAAATTGAGACCACTGAGTTGTTCACAATAGCTATGTGCCAGGCATTGTGCCGGGGTTTTTCCATTTATGAATCTCCTCGAATACTTCTGCCAACCCAGTGGATTAAATATGATCCTCATTACACCATGAGGAAAATGAGGCTCAGAAGAGATGAAGTTACATGGTTATGAAAAGACAGATCTGGGATTTGAACCTTGATTTGTTGGGATTAAAGCCTATGTTTTTTTCCCCTAATACATGATTTGTGAATATTTTACTGGTCTCAAATCACCTACATAAGAAGAGATATTTAAAATTGCCTTAAAATTAAACAGCATTTTTGTAACAACTAGAATTTACTTCTTGTTGCTGCTATTCTAAGAAGTGTCTAACGATATTTTTATGTACTAAATGTACAGAGAAAATTTTCTAAAGAAATCTTTTTGTTAGTATATAGCTTATATAAATTTATCATTGTATAAGTAACAATATATAATTATCTGTAAGAATTATATAGACTTTATTATGTGTCTGCCACAGTTCTAAGTGCTTTGTATATATGAGTTCATATACTCCTCAAAAAACGCCTATTAGACAGGTACTATCTTTATCCCCATTTTATAGATGAGGAAACCAAGGTCCAAGGAGGTTAAGTAATTTGCCCAAAGTCTCAAATGTCTTAATCTTGTTAGGGCCTGGATTCAAACATTGTAAATTAGTGCCTGAACTTATGTCCTCTCATCTCTCTAAGACAGAATGACTTCCTGGGCACAGCTTAGGCTGGCCTAACAGTGACAAAGGCATGTGGTATAATAATCACTGCACTCACGTGCTATAAAGCAGCATTTCAGAGTAAGTCCTAGATACCGGTGGAATCCTGAAAGACTGGCCAAGAAGAGAAAAAGCCTTCCAATCACAGCAAGAGAGGCAGCTCTCTTGGCACCTGTCATCACTGTTTCAGGCTTGATCACACCACTTGCTTTTATACCAGCAGTGTCCTATCAGATCATCTCAAGCTTAAAACAAGCTAAGCTTTGCACAAAAGCAGGAGGGAGAATACGTAACACGTGGCCCCTCACAAGAGGCTGTACGCAAATGCGAGCAGCAGCAGGAGTAACAATTATCATCAAATGGATTTTCTCAGTGATAAAGGGAACAGTAGCTGTGTGCTTTACTTCTTGGGAAGCAGATGCCCATTTCAAACTGCCCGTTTGAAGCTGGTGGCCCAGCACCAGAAACTGCCTGGTGGCCTGGCAGGAGAGGGCTGCAGGGAATCAGAGGCAGGTCATCGCCATGCCCAGTCCCCAGATCTCGAGACTGTGGCACCTGAGCTCTCGCAGGCCTATTACTGTACCAGGTGCCTCCTACTTCGGGAGGTGGGGCTGCTTCCTACTCCCGAAAGAGTTACGAAGGGGCAAATTCACAGGCTAGAAAAGCAGATATATGAGAATAAGATTGATTTCCTTAAAATGGTAATTGTGCCCTTTTAAAAGGAAGCCTTCAAACTATTATGGTTAAAGAAAAATACTGATTTGATTTAATTCCTAAATGGGTAAAAAAAAAATGTTCTTATATCTCCCTCTATGAAAAATTTTCAGACTGTTTCCCAAAGAGCTTAAATCATCTTCTATACAGTGATGTGTTATTTATACTGTGTTGTTAAAAGCTGGGCAAAGGAAGTCACATAGAATCTCACTTTATCGCCAAGAAAACTATGGCAGAGAGAGACCTGTTGTGTAAGGCACAGATACTGACTCTGATGAGAGACAGAACCTTCTTGAATTTTAATGTGCTCTCCGTTCATGTTACTTAGGCTCCTTTCCTTTTACCTGAAAAAATAGGACATACACACATAGAATATCCAGTAGCTAAGAAAAGCTTTATCCATTTGTTTTTCAGATAAATGAAGTATGACCTTGAACATAGCCGCTTGTGGTTCTCCCAGTTCATAAAACGGTGGTTTTCCTGTGGCCATTTCAATGATGGTGCAGCCCAAAGACCAAATGTCAGCTGCTTTTCCGTAGCCTCTTGGTCCTTTATCTATTATTTCTGGTGCCATATACTGAAGGGTACCTGGACATAATTCAAACACATTTCTACTTTAAGAAGAGAAAACAGATGGATATCTAATGACAGTTTCAATTTTTCTATATAAATAAGACAACTTCACAAACATGATTCGAGTCTTCATATCTCATCTTTTTTGAGTTCCAGTTTTCTCTGCTGTTAATAAAAATTGAAATAGCAGCTTTTATAATGTATTTTATCAGTGATAAAAAAATAATTTACCAATATTATTTGGTTGTGAATAGGTACATTCTCCTTCCCTAGACAGTGGAGTATAATCAAGACATCATTTCATTGGGACCTCTTAGAAACTTCTAACAATTAGTCTTTTGAAAATAAGAAAACACACCAACCAACATACATTTTCTGTGTTCAGTTTTCTCCAAGTGCATAAAGACTGTTATTACGTACACTTCTGAACTTTTCCAGGAAAAATCTAGTTCGTTCATCCATTTCCTTAGATCTATCTAGATCTCTCAATTCCTGAATTGAATGCTTAGTTTTCCCCCTTTCATTTTTATTTCTTAATCATGACAGCATGAAGATTCTGAAAGCAACTGTGAAAAATAATGCAAATAAATTTCTGGTGTACCCTGTTCTCTAAATCAAACGTACATGACTCTGGCTGTGTCTGTGGTCTGTGGAATAACAGGTTTAACTTAACAGATCAAAGACAGAGCCATCAATACAGACAAATCAGATAGAGTGAACAAGAATAAAATGCAAAAGAGGAGATTTAAAGCCACATGAAATCAGAGAGTTGAAGAGTGTGGTAGGACGGAAAGCATTAAGTGGTGGGCTGAGAGTCCTTGGTTCTGCTTCTGGCCTGGTACATCCCAGCTAAATACCCCATTGCAAATACCTCATTAGCCCAAAAGAGAGGCTGGATTTAGATTCTTAATACCCCCCAGAGTGCTTTCCCAAAGTCTAGCAATGGGTCGGGAGCGTGACTAGGAACATATTATTACCATATTCTCCGTTTCTGATATACAAATAATATAATCAGCAAACAGGAACCCATCCAAGATGTCATGCTGATTAACTTCAAAGCCTGCGA
Organism: Avahi laniger; assembly: GCA_963575035.1. NCBI lineage: Eukaryota > Metazoa > Chordata > Mammalia > Primates > Indriidae > Avahi > Avahi laniger. The sequence continues at coordinate 12,979 of CAUYSK010024398.1, forward strand.
TATTTGCCAAAGCAGCTACTTTAGTACTCTCTGATTCATAACCAAAGTGACAGACAATCTGATAAATACACATTACACCTTTTATGAATGCCTCACGCATGATTTACATTAATAGGTAAAAACTGTAAAATTCCTCCAAACTGTTCCTATGAAAACCACTGTCACAGGCTAGAAACTGACTGTTGTTCATAAAAATAAATAAAAGTATATCATTTTTGTCAAGTATTGCCATCTTGCAGGTTCATGCTCCAGACCTCATCACCGCAAGGCAATAGTTCATGCTCATGTTCACATACAACTGCACGTCTGTTCTCAGTAAGCTTTTCACCTGGCCAAGGATAGGGCAACCACGCTCCCCAAAGACTCACCTACCCTTAGTATAAAATTGTTATGATTTCTCTTCATTTTATAGCTTTCCCCCAAGTGATAATTTTTTCTGATTTAAATAAAATCAAGTGGTCTTTTAGAAAATAAGTGTTGAAGCCTACCCCTCCCTTTTGTCATCTGCGTCCAGAACAAAATCAATGAGAGAATTTAAGCTGTACTAATATCTAAGTAGAAATTGTAACTGATTAGAAATATAATAAATTTTAAAAACTGGGCAATTCAAGTAATGTCAACAATTATGCAATATTTTACTCATCAGATAATTATTCAAAGAGCTCTATCTGCCAATTGTGTTTAATTATCTCCCACTGAACAAGTGCCAAAAAACAGGTTGAGTCATGTATTCATATCTGCTCCTCTTTTTATTCCACAAACACATGACACCCAATATTTTATATGAAGAAATTTACAGAGCTGGATAATGAAGATCCAAGCCAATCTGAATATCAGTCTAAGGAAAACAAGTGAGAGTATTAACTCTAAAATCCATACTTCACATATCTCAAATCCAAAATTTTTTTTAAATTACTTTGACATATTTTAGGATTTCTTTGCCACTGCAACTTCACAGGGAGGTGGAACAGCTTACCAGTTAAGGTTGATGTCACACTTCATTGATTTATTCATTCATTCAACAGATCTACACTGAGGGCCTACCATGGGTCAGACACTGTCCCAGGAGTACACAGACAGAAATCCCTGGGCTTGTGGAGCTTATATTTTTGCAATGGAAGGCAGATAATAAACTATCAGCATAATAAGTAAATTATGTAATATGTTAGAAAATGATGTACTATGTATGATTAAAAAAAAAAAAAAAAAGACCAGGGTAAAGGGAATCAGAGTGCCCAGAGAGACTGCCATGGTAAATGGGGTGTTCACGGTGGATCTCACTGAGAAGGTGACATCTGAGTCAAGACTTGAAGGAGGTGTGGGAATTAGCCATGCAGATGGCTGGGGGAAGAGAGTGACTGGCAGAAGGAAAAGCATGTGCAAAGGCCCTGCAGCAGGACCCTGCCTGGTGTCACGGAGGAAATGCAGGAAGGCGCAGTTTCGGCGCAGAGTGAGCAAGGGGAGAGGAGCAGGCAATGGAGTCTGAAAGGTAATGGACTCCGAATCCGGTCAGAGCCTTGTCCACCATTGCAAAGCCTTTGACATTTGTGTACTCTGAAAGAAATAGCCCTCGAGGGCTCTGAGTGATAGGGCTTGGTTTATGTTTTAAAAGGATCACTCTGGCTGCTGTGTTGCGAATAGACAGGAGGGGGCAAAGTGATGCAGGAGAACAGTTCGGAGGCGACAGGAGTGATGCATGTGAGCGATGGGCGTGGCAGCAGTGGAGGTGGTGAGAACTGGTCCAATTTCAGGCACATTTTGAAGGCAGAGTGAGGAGCCTTCCTTGATGGATTGGGTCACAGTGTGGGAAAAGAGAGGTGCCCCGGGAAGTCTGGAGTGGCCATCAACTGAGACAGAAGAGTGTAGGTGGGGCCAGGTTTGGGGGAAAGACAATTAATTCCAATTGGCCTGTTAAGTCTAGTTTGAATCTCAGCTCTATTACTAACTAGCTTTGTGACCGTGGGCAAATTATTTAACCCCTTTGAACCCTGATTTTCTCACCATAAACTGAGATAATTATACCTAACAATTAGGGTTGATGTATGAGTTTCAATGAAACAAGATATGTAGAAAAAGAACTTAGCACAGAGCCAGGTATACAGTAAGCACTCCATAAACGGGGGTCACTGCTGCCTTTCCCCTCAGCAAAATCACCAAGAGGTAGAACAGATCAATGTCCTTGGGCTCGATTCATCAGAGGCTGGCTAAGACCCTGGGACTTGGTGGGCACCGAGTTCGTGCTGTGAGGCCTACGGTGTGGAGGGACCCAGGCCTCCCTCTCCCTCCGCCCCCCGCCTAAGCACCGCTGCTGGGGACAGATCCAAGCACGTTAGTCACACAGGTCATTCTCATGTGAGGGCAGCGGGAGAGGTACGAGCAAAGGGCCGTGGAAGGATTGCTTTCCTACAACTCCTTTGGGGATTTTCCAAAAAATGTTTTCAAGATTTAGCAAAAGATACTCTATTAACATCCTGTCCCACAATGTATGTGAAAGTAGGGATTTTCCTTTCAGAAGTTACTGAGTCTTGGCAGCATCTAAAATGTCTCTTGCCAAGTTGAGCGTACGAGGAAAGAAATGTGAAGACATTTGTCTCTGGCCATATCCCGAATGGACCAGATCTCCTTTAATCTTATAAACTAAGTAGGGCTGGGCCTGGCTAGTACTTGGATGGGAGAAATGTGAAGACATTCAAAGTTACAAACAGGTTGGAATTTATTTTATTGAAAAAGACGCATTCGAAATGTGTTTAATTCTGTCCCCTGAAATACCCATTGCCTTGAAGGTGGGACCTGGGCCAGAGGTGTCACTGACTGAATGTTCTGAGGAGAAAGCTTACGGAATCTCTCTCCTCCTTTCCGCCTCCCAGGCTACCAGAAGTGGAGCCAGAAGGTGAAAGCAAAGAGCAAAGGAGAGATTAAAAATCTGAGTTCCATCACATACACACCTCTGTGACATCTGACAGTGACGTCCCTTCTCTCTCACTCAACTTCCTCATCTGTAAAACAAGGTGCTACCACTTACCTCACAGAATTCAGAAATGGGGATGTCTGGCCATTATGCTTTATAGGAGATCAAAGATTATTCGTTACTTTTTTTTTTTTTTTTTTTGCTAAATGTCTCTTTCTCTAACACTATAACAGAAGAACTTAACACTTCATGAGAATCAGCATGATGGAGTGATAAGAACTTGGAGCAGAAACTAGGTTGAAGTCCCAGATCAACCCCGTAAATGTTGAGTAGTCATTAATCTCCTGAGCCTCAGTTTCCTCTTGGCTACTGTTACCTTTTTGGAAATCACTTTGTCTCCTCCCTCCCAGGACTGCACCAGAGGCAGCTCAGTCACTGCGTTGCCTAATTTCTCAGGAAAGCTCTCTCCCCACCCCTCTTCTGAGCCAGTGAGTCACTTCCTCTTTCTGAATTGAAATCCTACGGTTATTTACACTGTGGAGTAGGGGAATAGACCACAGAGAGTAAACAGACTGGCAGAGGGAATTCATAGTCCAAATGGGAAGTGATTAGGGTATGAGTAAGAATCACAGAAAGGTTCAGCTAAAGAAATGTTTCAAAAAAACGATCTTGCCAAACTGTAGGCCAAGTGGGAGAGAAATAATGACATGAAAAGAAAAAAACAAAAACCGCATTGAGAATTAAAAAAAAACCTCTTCAGTGGCATTAAGCAGGAGTCTAAGCAAGTCATATAAATACAAGGAGAGTAAAGGGCCACATCAAATTCTATACAACATTTTTCAGTGAGCATGAAAAAATACCAACATTAATGGATGTGAGAACTCCGACTGAATTTCTCTCTCACGTTATACTTGAACTCAGCAATTATTTTTTTTAATTACATAAGATCTGTATCATTGTTGTAAAAACATACCAGTAAAAGTTTCAGTACATGGGTTTATGCCAGCAAGCCTCTTTGATGTCCCAAAGTCAGAGATCTTGAGAACGCCACTGTAGGTATTAATCAACACATTGTCACCCTGGAGAATAGAGGACTTTAATCACAAATGTTATCTTTCTTCAGATACTCTTTGTTGCAGTTAAGTCCAAAAAAAAGGTGTCCTTAGAGCAACCAAAGAGACATTCTGTATTCTTCGTGAATAGTATCTCAATAGTGAATTCTTAATACCATTTTTTATTTACATATTATCAGTTATTCAAAATCTGCTACTCAGGTCACAAGGCTCCTTAATCAATTAGAGCTTGCTGCTGTTTACAAGTATGTAATGATATATGTATGATAAATTAAATTATGATATTCATAACTTTCTAGTCACTTTACTTTCTCTTCTATGTTGCTTGACTTCTTTTCCTGGAATATTTAAGGACATCACAGATAAGTGAGCACTTGGGTTGATTTTAGGGTAGTAACATTAACTTACTTTCCATAATCCAGCTCTATCAAAAATTTATTAGTTCTGAATTTTTTTTTAAAGAGGATCTAAAGTTATTATTTTAGTTTGTTCTCTTAGAAAATCTATGTAATAATTTTAGTTCAATCCATAAATGTGTGATAATTGTGAGAAAGGGGGACTCTTTTTTTCTTCTAATCATTCATCCATTGATTCAGTAAGTATTTATTGAGTAGCTATTATACTGTGGGCAAGGTTATGAAGTTAACCAGCTTATAAGCTTCTTGGGAGCAGGAACTATCTCCTGTTTAACTTTTTTTTTTTTTTTAAGAGACAGGGTCTACAGTAGAGACTGGGCTATGTTGCCCAGGCTGGTCTGGAACCCTCGGCCTCAAGCGATCCTCCCACCTCAGCCTCCGTAGTAGCTGGAACTATTGACTTGTGACACCACACCTGGCTTCCTGTTTAACTTTATACTGCTGCACCCCCACCTCGCAGAGCTCATAGCAAACATCACATAGTGGGAATGCAATCTTGTTGGCTGAACCAGTTAAAGAGTTTATTCCTTGAGTAGAAGAGGTAAGACATGAACATAAATAACTGATTCAGCATAGCATATTTCTGCTGTTTCTAAGATATACCTATTCACCATTCTAAGTTAATACTTATAATAACAATGTGACTTTTGCAAATAAAATAATAACCCAGTAAGGAACTCCTGAAAGTGAATCCCGGCGCACCCTACCTTTATGTCCCTGTGAACAATCTGATTGTCATGGAGGTATTTTAATCCTTCCAGTATTTGCTTTGTATAAAAGCCAATTGTTTGCTCATTGTCTTTTAAGGGGCCCCATTTGGAACGAAGAAGAGCAGAAAGACTTCCTGTAAAGTAAGGAGAAAGAATGGATAAAATCTTACTTATCCAAATGAGCTCTTTAAGCATATTAATAATGTAACACTAATTTAAGTCAATATTCATTGGTTGTTCACAGCAGCCCAGGAACTGTACCAGATACTGGGTTCAAACATGAAAATACCCCTATTCTGAAGACGTTTGTTATCAAATACAGTCTAAGTAAAAGGCCAATGTCAATTGGTAACCTTAATCCAAATCATCATGGTTGATACTAAAATGGTTCTAGTATTTATTTATTGTCTCTGTGAAATTAAATAATTCAAACTTAAAGCTGTTGGAACTTTAAATATTTAAGCCTTATTGCAGCTACAGCTTCTGTTTCTCTGATTATAGATTAAATCTCTTTCTCATTTTTGTCCTGGGAATGATTAGGAAAGAATGCATGGTGCCAGAGACAAGACCCCTGGACGTCATTACCTTTTCTTATAGAATGTTAAAGTGGTCTTCCTTAAAACATAACAAGCTCTAACCAACGGAATCACTGCAACGTACATTCTAGAGTTTGTTTTTGAAT
>CAUYSK010024399.1:0-23124 GCA_963575035.1 Avahi laniger
ATATATTTTTAGCTGTCTGATTAATTTCTTTTCATTTTTGGTAGAGACGGGGTCTCGCTCTTGCTCAGGCTGGTTTCGAACTCCTGAGCTCAAACAATCTGCCCGCCTTGGCCTCCCAGAGTGCTAGGATTACAGGCGTGAGCCACCGCGCCCGGCCTAAACTATTTTTTTAATTGTGGTAATAGGGTAACATAAAATTTGCCATTTTAGTCACTTTTAAGTGCACTATTAATTCAGTGGCATTAATTATATTCACAATGTTGTACAATCATTGCCTGTGATCTATTTCCAAAATTTTTTATCACCACAAACAAGAACTCTGTACACATTAAGCAATGACTCTGAGAACATTTTTGGACCCAGAAAGGTATTTCTTCCAATTTGTGCCACAGACCTGATAATGCACGGGAACGTATGTCCTGACAATGGTGCCAGACCCATGGGGGTAATACTGTGAGCAGAGCAGAGCTGGAGACGACTGGGGCCCCTCAGAGTAAGAGGGCTCTCCAGAGCGTGAAGGTCTGTGTCAGTGCGCGAATGTGCGTGTATAGGGAGGTGCTGGTGCTTAGGCTGAGTTCTCTAGAAGCAGAGCCAAGAGAGAAATTCTCCGGAGAGGGGCACAGCTATGAACCATCAGCAGCCAGCGACATAGCACCAGAGGATGGGTACACCGGCCCGGCAAATGGAACATGGTTGGGCACCAAGGCTGACTACGCCATTATGAGATAACCATTCTGGAAAAGAAACTCAGTCTAGAGCAAGGTCACATTTGGAAATGAGACAAAAAAATTAAAAGGAGGAGCTACAAAACCTTAGTATTGGTTGATGCTACAAGAATATCTTTTCCTGGAAACTAAATATTTTCTCTTTCTTTTGAAGATCACGTGATAGAAAAGCTGGAGCAGTGTGGATTCTTTGATGATAACATTAGAAAGGACACATTCTTTTTGACTGTCCACGATGCTATACTCTATCTACAGAACCAGGTGAAATCCCAAGAAGGTCAAGATTCCATTTTAGAAACGGTAAATATTTAAACTTTCTACGTATATGTCTTTCCTAAACTATCGTGATTTCTGTAAATGGCAAAAATTATGCAAATCTAGGCTCGAATCCCAGCCTAGTTGTTGGATTTTAGGTTATCTGCATAACTTCCTGGAGCCTGTTTTTTTCATCAGGAATATGGGAGTAAAAAACATTCACCTTGCTGGGTAGATATGAAGACTAAATAAGACAGTTTATAGGAAAGTACCTGGTAGTATTCAGTACATAACAGTTCTATGATGTGTGAGTTTACTAGTGAAAGTGGGCATTAGCTATAATGCCTTTTTAGAATTTAGCACTGAAGCCAGGTGTGGTGGCTCATGCTTATAATCCTAGCACTCTGGGAGGCCAAGGTGGAAAGATCACTTGAGACGAGGAGTTTGAGACTAGTCTGTGCAAAATAGCAAGACTCCATCTCTACAAAAACTAGAAAAAAATTAGCCAGATATGGTGGTACACACGTGTAGTTCCAGCTACTTGGGAGGCTGAGGCAGGAGGATCACTTGAGCCCAGGAGTTGGAGGTTGCAGTGAGCTATGATCTCACCACTGCACTCCAGCCTGGGCAACAGAGTGAGACAATGTATAAAAAAAAAAAAAAAAAAAAGAAAAAAAAAAATAGAATATAGCACTGAATCTTGGATCTTCTGTGATTTGTATACATAAATGTATACATAAATCTCAGTACCCTGGAAACCCTTGAATTATAAATGTCTTTAAATAGGATTGATCAGGCCATAAGAGATCTTCGAAGAAGAAGAAAAAAAATTAAAGCTATGAATAATCCCAAGGTTAATTTGTACTCACAAAATAGAATAGATCCTGATTTCCCGTAGGTCTTATTTTGTCAATTTCCTGTCAATTACTCTCTCACAGTGAATTTGGGAAACTAAAACAAATACTTATCAAAATATAATAATAACAATATAATGATTCCAGTGACATTATTACATTATGTTTATTATTATTATATTATATTTCAAATTGCTTCTATTTTTAAAAAATTAGAATAAGTAGATCCTTATTGTAGATTGGCAGTTGATGGTTGAAGTAAAGCTAATTTAGAAAACAATATTACATTATCCTTTTCAGATACTGTTAGTGGAGAGACTGTTCTGCTTAATGCTCCTGGGGAACAGACTAGCCCTAACTACCAAGGTGTGGATCTTAAATATGAAAAACGAAAAAAGTAGTAATATCACAAATCTAAAAAAGAGAAAAAGAAAACCTTCATGCAAACTACTTGTCTTCGAAAACTCAAAAACTTTTTTCTTTCTTTTTTTAAAAAAAATTTCTTTTGAGGCTGGGTATGGAGGCTCATGCCTGTAATCCTAGGACTCTGGGAAGCCAAGGTGGGAGGATTGCTTGAGCTCAGGAGTTTGAGACCAGCCTAAGCAAGAGCGAGACCCCATCTCTACTAAAAATAGAAAAATTAGCCAGGTGTCATGGCTTGAGCCTGTAGTTCCCAGCTACTCGGAAGGCTGAGGCAAGAGGATCGCTTGAGCCCAGGAGGTTGAGGTTGCTGTGAGCTGTGATTATACCACAGCACTCTACCCAGGGTGACAGAGTGAGACTCTGTCTCACCAAAACAAAAAAAAAAAAAAAAAAGGTAAAACAGAGCTAAGGTATGAAGTTCTTTTTTAACATGAAAATATTTATTATTTGTTTACACCCATTCTTATCTAAGATCTTAGGCTGTGAAAGTCGTAAAGACCACTAACCAAGAGTGTACCCACTAGGTTAGACTCAATCTTGTTTGCAGTATTGAGGTATTGTGAGTGGCTGGGATTTATTTATTTAAAATTTGAGACAGGGTTTCACTCTGTTGCCCAGGCTGGTCTTTAACTGCTGGGCTCAAGTGATCCTCTCACCTCAGCCTCCCGAGTAGCTGGGATTACAGGCGTGCGCCACCACAACCGGTGCTTGGATGGATTTTTTTTTTTTTTGATCTGACTAAATATTAGACTGAGTATAAGTGAATGCTTGTATTATATACTCACTGGTTCACCGGATAGTGCATTGAGCATTACTGGTGGCCTGTGAGATTGGGAACCTTATACTTCTGCATCTCCTCAGGGTCTAGCACAAAGCCCTGCATGTCATAGATGTATGGTAAATGATGATAAACCTTGCCTGAACCGTGGTACCTTCTTTTCCTTCTGGGAGTGTCACTGTGTATTATGGATATTGTGACTGCAGCGATGTGACCCTCTCCATATCCCTTTATTTTACCATCGCAGGACTCCCCCAGGACAGCCCCAACTTGTAGTTACACCCCGCCTCTATCTTTCCCATTATGTCAAGACCATTTGCACAGGGACTTAATCCTCTAATTCATTTTCACACTAGCAAAGAGAATTAGGTTATTTTTGAGATGAAAACTAGCTAAATAGAACTTCAAAACATCATTCTAGCCTAGATACACATTTGGAGATGCTATGGAAATTTTAAGCATATGACAAAGCCCAAATTGTTGGCTGCCTCTGTGTAAAAGATTAAAGTATAATACTACCCCTAAAAAGCAGAACTTTCCTGAACAACCAACTCGATCCATAGACGTTGGTTTCCATCTACAATAAAATTAATTTCCATCCCATTCAATTTGGGACTGCTTATTGTCACCAGTCACAAGCCCTCCACTGTGCACTCACTGCATGCTCAGTGCTGTGCTAAGTGCTCTTAGCTTGGCCATCGAAAGAGAAGCACCACCGAATGCTGAACCATTTAGGCAGAAGGGGTGACGTGTTAAGAGGCCTACCCTTCAGAGGTTGGAGAGCTGAAAAGAAGTTTAGACAATGCAGAATTATACCAGTGCACATTTAAATGTGAACAAATGATATAGGGAAAGTTCTAAGGTGGGAAATATAAAAGAATGAGAAAGCTGAAGAGGACTCTGAAGTATGTAAAGCATGATGAGAAGCATCAGCAAAGCTTCAAATCGTTTTCAGCGGAGTACCCAGTGGGTTGATGCTATTGTATGGTATTTCCACTCTGTGCTTTCTTGTTTAAGATCACCCTCATTCAGGACTGTAAAGATCATCTTGAATTAATGGAAGCAGAGCTGATTGAAGAAGAACTTGATGTCCAGGATGAGGTATGATTATTTTCTTCTGAAGAAAATAATTTGGATTATATCTTGAATAAATAGGTTAATGTATATAGTGAATATATCTGATTAAGAACTGTCAGGGAAAATAATTCCAAAAAATACCAAAAGGGTGGCTTCATAGAAGGGGAAAATGGAAAACAAGAATTCTCCCTTGAAGACGTTAAGCGCTTGGGGACCTTTGGCCCTGGGCATATAGGATGATCAGCCACTGGCAGCAGCTGACAACACAGGTCCTAATTTTATACTTAAGCCTCCACGTAGTTCTCTTCCAAAGCCGTGGACAGGGAAAAGGTGTATGGTTTAAAGTTGAAAGATTTCTTAGAAATCAAGTAGTCCAATATCCTAGTCCGTGCAGAAATCCCTTCTATGCCATCCCTGATGGATGCTCACTTAGCTTTCATGTGACCATTTCCAGACATTCTAGTGACTTCTCAAGGGAGTTTGTTACATGGACTATAAATGTTAGTTGTGCTTACAAAACCGAACTTGGCCTTTCTGTAATAACCACCTAGTGAAACTGAGCTCAATCTGCCTTCTTTGTCAACACAACCCTTTCCACTGAGTAGCCCTTCAAATATTTGAGAACAGTTCTCATGTCTCTGCCAGAATCTCTTCCAGGCAAGACTCTTCTAGTACCTTCTGGCATTCCTCGTAGACGCGCAGTTTTTCAATGCTTCTTTGGCCAAGACGGGGACACAAAATTCCAGTGTGGTCAGGCCAGCATGAGGATTATGCAACCGTGACCTTCCTTGATCTCACCAAATTAAAAATGTGTTTGCTTTCGTAATAGCTACATCAACATCTTGGCTTCTACTGAGCAGGGGTGAACTAAAGACTCGGGCATTTTCGCACAAACTGTGGTCCAGCAGAGCTTCCCATTTATACTTATTTAATTGGTTTTTGACCCTAATGCAGGACTACACATATTTCTGCAGATTGTATCTTGTTTGTTCCAGTTTATTGACGTAGTTTTGTATTTTGAATCTACCATCCATATGGACTCCCTCCTCCAGCCACGTTGGCGTCATATGCAAATCTGATAAGGATGGCTTCTCTGCCTTTTTCCAGGTCCTGATAAAAATGTTGAAGAGAAAAAATTCAACCCCCTTGTGGTAAAATCGTGCAGTAGGGGTGACAGGCAGAGATTTTTGTGGGGGAAATATATTGCTAGAGTGAAAATCACAGGCCAGGCATCTTAGCTTACCAGTTTAGAGAGCCCAGGAAAATCGTTCCTGAGCTGGGAAATCCTTTCAGCTTTAGTAGTTTGTGACTCTATGAATACAGGATAGGCTTAATTTGAGTAAAAACTCATATATCAAAATTAGAACTTAAGAGGCTGCCACATTATAGGATATTTGTTGATTGTCACATAAAAGAATCATTCAGATAGGGTTGCTACAGATGGTGAAGCAGTATAGCCCAGTGGTTTGAAGGGCGTGTACTTTAGGACAAGACAGACCTGGATGCTTGCACTAGTTCTGCTACTTACTGGCTGTGCAGCCCAGTGCGAATTACTTATCCTGTCTTAATTTTCATATCTTTATCATATGTAGAAATAATACCACAGAATTGTGAAAATTAAAGGATGCATGTAAATTAACAAGAACAGTGTCTTGTACATAGTAAGTGTTTAATAAATAGTAATCATTGCTTCTAAGTAAATCCCGTTAAAGTATGATGAGGTACAAAATTAAGTTTTTACCCTAGTTCTATTGTGATGATATGTACCTAAGGTGAGTAAAAGTAAGCAACCAATACTATAAAAACATATTGTTACAAAAATAACGTAGACTTAAGGAGAATTCAGTTGCACCAACACTTTGTTTCCCCTTGCTTCCACAGGCTATGCGTACACTTGCTTTCTGAAAGCCGGGCTCAGGAGGTCTCTGTGAGCAAGGACTGCAAGACAAAGTTGACCCGTCAATATCATTCTATGCAAACATGTTCTATATTGACTATTTCTTCAGATTTGAAATACTCATTCTTTTTCTATAACATTTTTTTAAATCTTTGATTTTTTTTAACCCCTTAGCCATTGAAAGAGAAGCACTAAAATTGTTCCTACACTTTATTTATAAAATAAACAGCTTATTTCTAAAATGTACAAAATGGTGAGGAGAATTATTCAGGTGATTTAGCAATGTCCAGATCTGCTGATGTTTTAATATGCCGTTTATCCCTCATGACAGATTTCCTGACAATGTTCATGTGGGTAGTGGTGTGTCTCTGTTCAGCTGGAGTGAGTGCTGACCCAACAGCCTCTGTGGTCAGGTGAGTCAGGAATGACTAACCGTAGAGAAAAATCAGTTTTTGACAGAATTTGATAGCCATGAGCTACACTGATCACAGTGTAAGATCACATTCAGTAAATGCTGAAATGTAATTATTAATGCATTCATCAACAAAAACCTTTAAAAATCACTTTTGGGAAATAATTCAAAAGTTTTTAAAATGTAAGTTTGGTTAGTACTTAATAATGAAGTGTTATTATACAATAACCAGATATATAACTAGAATTCAGGATCTCTTTGATCCTGGAACTGGTTTACTTAAAAGCTACAGAACTAGGCTGATATATTTTAGAAACACTGATGTAGAGAAGTGAATCGATAAGATTTTCATGGTTTATAGAAATCACGTTTTGATCATGAATCACAGTTGAGATCAAAGAAAATGTATGACAGATTATTTCTACTTTAAAAATATAGTTTTAATTTACCTTAGTCTATAAAAATGATTGTTGCATGAAGGTATACATAGCTCTGGTCTATTTAGAATCTGATATGAAAACTGCACTGTTTTGAGCAAAAAAATCTGGTATGTTTATAAGACCGTGGTGATTAAAATGAGTTTATTTTTCTGTAAAATTTTGGCAGGATATTTGCATCCATTAAAGTACCAAGAAAAATAAATAAATAAAATAGAATTTAACTGTATGTAATCTTTAACTGAACTCTGACCACTTTTCAAAAAAAATATAAAAGTGAATTGCTGGCCGGGCGCGGTGGCTCACGCCTGAAATCCTAGCTTTCTGGGAGGCCGAGGTGGGCAGATTGTTTGAGCGCAGGAGTACAAAACCAGCCTGAGCAAGAGCGAGACCCCGTCTCTACTAAAAATAGAAAGAAATTAATCGGACAACTAAAAATACAGAGAAAAAATTAGCCAGGCATGGTGGCGCATGCCTGTAGTCCCAGCTAATCGGGAGGCTGAGGCAGGAGGATCGCTTGAGCCCAGGAGTTTGAGGTTGCTGTGAGCTAGGCTGACGCCATGGCACTCTAGACCGGGCAACAGAGTGAGACTCTGTCTCAAAAAAAAAAAAAAAAAAAAAAAAAATGAATTGCCTATAGGAGTCTATGTTTAAAATGAGTTTTTAAAGACAAAGCATTCTATATGAACATCATATAAAAAATTGATTTGGAATATATATTGAAAATACATAGGTTTTCAAAAAGTCCATATTTTAAGCCAGAAATTTTTATTTTAGATCTTTTATTTTTACTTAATCTTTTCTGAGTGCCAACAGTTTTCTAGGTATTATGTATAACATATAGGTTTTGGTCTTAATGGACTATTTTCATATATGACACGCTAGAGTGAATGAAGTATTTCATTCTAGAGAAAAATAAATACCCAGGTCTCCAATTGAGACAATGTCTTGCTTGATTGACAGCTACTCTTGGCATAGTCAGGAGATTGGTTCCAGGACCCCCACATATACCAAAATCCACGCATACTCAAGTTCTGTAGTAGGCGCTGTCCAAAGGTAGAATGCCTTATCTCTGTTTTTCTTACTAAATATAATTAGAAACAGTGTATCTACTTCTGAAGGAATATGATCAGTGACCATATCAATTTGTTTGATATCTGGTCACAGCATAACCAGGATTATCTTGCTGTTTATCTACAGCAAGATCTACTTATTATTATTAATATAATGGCAACAAATCATATATCTGAAGAGTATGTAATAGTCTTGCAGAAAATGAATGAATAACTCTGTTCAGTAAAGGCAATATGTACTGCTCATTTTTTTTAAAGGAAATACAAAAGTTACATTTTACAACAAGGGTAGAGTTTTGTAAATTTGGGGTCCATTTGTGACTATATGAGACCACAGTTTAATCTGTTCTCAAGCACACTCTAGAATACTGTCTCGTCTATGCATTTTGTGAATAGTAAGCATACTTTTAATTCTGTATTGTCAATGGAAATTTTACTTTAAAACTGTCTTTTGTTATATTTTTAACCTGTAGAATAAGATTTCAATATTGTATATGAATTTCAATAAGTGAAAAAAAATCAAATCATGTACATTTGGAAATATTTGCACATATTTTTAAATAAATGTAAAGTTGCCTTTTAAACTACTCAGTTGTGTCCTTTCTGAATAAAACTATTAAATATAATAAAAAATGAGCCTGGAGTGGTGGTGCACACCTGAAGTCTCAGCTCCTGGGGAGGCTGAGGCCAGAGGATTGCTTGAGCCCAGGAGTTGGAGTCCAGCCTGAGCAACATAGCAAGACCCTGTCTCAAATAAACAAACAAATAAATAAATAAAATGCTGTATTCCAAGTTTGCCATTACCCTCATAAGTCACCATTTTGATGTAATCTTTATAGGTCTACTTATATTTGTGTATAATTTCTTTTTGCAGATTTATCAATGCAATAAACAAGGTTATGCACAAATATTTCAGTTAAATCTTATAATTCTTACCCAAATATTTCCAGCTTATTTTGTGCAATTGTTTTTATTATTGTCATTTTATTTCAATAGGTTTAGGGGCCCAAGTGGTTTTTTGATACATGAATGAATTGTATAGACATGAAGTCAAGGCTCTTAGTGTACGTGTCACCTGAATAGTATATATTGTATCTGATAATTTTTGATCTCTCACCCTCCTTCCACCCTGCCCCCTGCTGAGTCTCCTACGTCCATTATACCAATCTTTATGACCATGCATACCCATCATTCAGCTTCCACTGATAAGTGTCTATGTGTGGTATTTGTTTTTCTGTTCCTGAGATACTTCACCTAGGAGAATGGCTTCCAGAAAGGGGAAATTAATGGAAGAAAGAGCAAAGAGGAAGGCTAAAATAAAAGGTGGAGGGAAGAAGAGAGAGTGATCAGGAAAAAGTAGAAAGGAATAGTGGGGTGGAGAATTTGGTAGTGGGAAAAGAAAATTCAAATAGAGGATTGATTTCCAATACAATCACACCCTTTAAGAACTCAGAGAAGTGGTCAACATTCCCTCTCCCACATGCCACACCATCTCCTGAATTCTTGGTCCCCTTACCTGGCTCTTTTTTTTATCACCTTCTAATATGTTCTATAATTCACCTATTACTGTTGCCCTTCCTGCCTCCTCCCTTCTGCTAGAACATAAGCTCCACCAGGGCAGGGTTCTTTGTTTTGTTCCGAGACATATCCCGAGTACTTAGAAGAGTGAAGAGTGACAGACACATCCTAGATACTCAGTAAGGATTGCAGGATGACAGGATTAAGCTGCAGTCAGTGATGCCGAGTAAGGGCCACAAGGTTGAGAATGGCAGTTATCAAATCATGTAAGACATCCAGAGCTTCCTGAGCTTTCGGGCCCATTCCTGAGGCTTATTACAGCTGACCTCCTTGCCTGCCTGTCTTACCTGCTGGTCTCCAGAAAAGCGGCAGGGGACTCACTTGGATGCTAACAGAGAGTTTCAGGGAGTGGGAGGCCCTCTTGAGTTCTGTATCCATTTTGAATATGCCAATCAAGTTAGCCCACTTCATCCTTTTCTTCAGGAACATCCCTGGGCCTGGACATTAAGGTGTTGTTTTTGCATAAGATCTTCTTGTTTCCACGCCATTCCCAAAGCATTGTTTTAGACCCAGTGCTCCAATGCTCTGACACCTCCCCCCTCCTTTAAAACTTTTTATTTAGAAATAATTATAGATTCACAGGAATTTACAAAGAAATAGATGGCAAGATTCCCATGTACCCTTCACCCAGCCTCCCCAAGTGTTAACATCGTGCATAGCTACAGTACAATTAAAAAACCCAGAAAATTGGCATTGGTGTAAACTTATTCACATTTCACCATTTATACATACATTCATTCGTGTGTGTGTGTGTGTGTGTGTGTGTGTGTATGTAGCTCTGTGCAGTTTTATCCTGTATATAGATTTGTGTAAACACCACCACAATCAAGAACTTTATCCCATAAGCACAAGATCCCTTCTGAGGGCCCTTTTAAAAATGCACTCCAAGCACAGATATACTTCCTAACATCAACCCCAGACTTACAGCTGAACAGGGACATTCTGAGTTGGAGAAGCCCTTCTGAGATTATACTTCCTATGGCCAGCATAGGTTGAACACCTCATATTCTATTGTAGAATTTGTTTGCAATGACTTTCAGTGAGCCTCCAATGAGAACATACTCTTTCTCTGCAACTTCATTTTTACCCACGGCCATCCCAGTCAGGGAGGAGCTCTAGGCAGCGTAGGAGGAGCATCTAAAAGTCACCCTTTAGATGATGTGAAAGAATGTTACAAGTCCCTGGCCAACCAGTGCTGCAAGTTGGAAACTGTTTAGAAGGAAGGCCAGGTATGGGTCTCTTCAAGGCACCTGTGAACTAGGGACACGGCCCAACACTTGACAGTTCTTATCTCCATGTGTTGATCAAAGTAGTCAAGCCTACCCTCTCCAGCTGAATTCACTTCCTAGCTTACCAATTTGTGGTAAAACAGTACAGCGGGCTCCTTTAACCCATTCTCTCAAGGCTATACCATGCCTAAAACCGGGAGGCCTGGGCATCCTTCTATATGCGGGCCCAGAAGTATTTGGGTGAGTAGGAGAGGTCTAGACCATCGGAACACACAGATGAGCCCTGACCTTTCTCCAGCAAGTTCCCAGTTAAATGTGTAAGGGAAGGAAGTGGTAAGAAATGACGCTGGAAGGTGGATGAGGGGCCAGATAACCAGGAGCTTTGTATACAGCATTAAGGAATTTGGATTTTCTCCTCTCATCTGGTAAGAGATAATAGCAAAATGGCTGGGTTATGTTACCTAGCTAATCCAGTTAGCTGATCTGGGTATCTAGAAATAAACTCAGAAGGTGCAATTAAAGTAGAGATGAATGAGGCTTTTGTTTTTTAGTTTCCAAGGAGAGAGTAAGAGATGAAAGCAGAGGTATTAGCTTTTGCGATTTAGAAATAAAAGGCTTGCTCCATGGATGTGATTTTTACTTCCATAGTTTATCCTTTTAAGATAAATTTAGTATTCTATTATTTATAATTACAAGAGGCATTACTCTTATGATTAGAGAAGACAGAAGTAGATACTGATTGAAGATCGTGGCATTAATATTTCCTTATAAACATGTTGCTGTTTCTATGTGAGAGTCACTGTCTTTTTTTCTGGTTGTACTTGCTTGTAATACAGGAACTTTTTGGTCCCTAAAACAAAGAAAGAGGTGATTGCTTAACATTTCTGTTTAAACCAGTTATTAAACATCTGTAACAAAATACCGGTTCTGGCAAACGAGTGCTCTGAGCTTACCACCACCTTCTCCCAAACAATTAAAGAGCTTGAACCTTTAATTGTTTGGGAAAAGGTGGTAGTAATTAAAGGGAGTAAAGCTCTGCTCTCCTTTTTCCGCGGCCCCTCTTCTCCTCCTTGGGTTGACCAGAGACACAGCCGGCCACACAGTGGGAGGAAGCTTGGGCTGAAAACCTAGGGGGAGCGGGGGCGGGAAATATGGAGGCCAAACTTGCCTGCTTAAATACTTGAAGCTAGTTTCTCTTTTTAGTCTCATCTGCTTCCGCCCACCCCCACCCCCACTCCAAGGCACAGGTTTTTCCGTCGGTTCCTCACCCATTCCTTCCTTCCTTCATTTACCAAATGTTTACTGCGTGCCTATTTTATAACAGGCACAGAACTAGGGGCTGAGTATCCCGTGAGTGGTAAACAAAACAGCTTCTGTTCTCATGGAACTTACAGTCTAAGGTGGGAGACGATCAGTGAAGAAGTAACCGCACCTATAAATACATAATGACTACTTGCAGCAGAGACTTTGAAGGTGACAAGTGGGGGGTGATGATAGAGAGGAGCAAGGCTGGCATCTCTCTGAGGAGACAGTATTTAAGGAAGGCGTTGGCATGTGCAGATCTGAGGAAGATGTTCTCAAGCAAAGGGAACAGCGCAGGGAAACGCCCTGAGGCTGCAGAGAGCTCAGCTTGGCAGGACTGGAGCGCAGCAGGTCGCCAAGGCAGGGCCCTACACATTCAAAAGTCTGTAACGGAAAGGCACCGAAAGCTTTAAACCGGGAAAAATATGGTCAGATTTGTATTGTTAAAATATTATTCTGAGAGGAATGTAGACTTGTTTCTCTGTGCGGAGTATCTCTCTCCAAGGATATACGAGGAACGGGTCATTCTGGTTGCCGACAAGAAGGAACTGGGTGGCTGGGGGACAGGGGCAGGAGGCAGAATTTTTACTGTAGGTGCTTTATTAACTTCTGATTTTGTGCCATAAGGTGGCATTATATGTATCCCAAGACTGGAAGCAGGAACAGAAGAAGGCTATTGCAGATGTCCAGGACATATTTGAGACATACATAGGAAAACTTCGTGATCAGACTGTGAGAGAAGAAGAGGGAGGAATTAAGATAGTTCCTGTTTTTGGATTCTGGATGGAACAGCTAAAAGGATGGTGATGATAATTACTGAAATTGGGGAGAGTTGAAGAGGGACAGTTTGGGGACATTGGCAGCCCCTGAGTTTCTATTTAGGAAGGCTTATGGGCGGCCAGCTAGTCTAAAGAGGGGGCTGAAAGGAATTTGTTTTAAATATGTTCTTGCATAGCATTTGTATCACTCAGGATAGATTCAGTCATAGTGCAGTGACCTAAAACACACACGTGCATACACCTCAGAACTAAAACAAGTAAAAACCTTAGGGACGTATACAAGAAAAGCCTTTTGTTTGGTTTTGGTTTTTTCATTGCTCAATATTTGCTGTGAGTCAAGGCAATTTTTCTCCATGTCATGGCTCGACATTCCAGGCTGCTTTGGTCTTATATCTCAAACATGATTACCTTGATACAAAAGAAGGCAAAAGGAAAAAAAGCAAGGAGAATTGTGAATCTGCTTTAAAAATGTTTCCACCCAGAAGCAATGGGTAACTTTCACTCGCATTTTAGTGGCCAAAGTAAAAGAGGTAGACAAATATAATACTCTCAAATGACTAGTAAGGGAAAATATTGATGAACACTAATAATGTTTACCATGACACTTTAAATAAGAATGAAAAGACTTCAAATGTCTGTACCAAAGAACGGGAAGAAGGTTACGGAGAGAGGTGGGACTTGGACCATCAGTGAGCACCCCCACTGTTCAGTGTTGTGTTTTGTGTGTGTCAGGGGCGGTGGGGGGTACCCCAAGAATCCCAATTTTGGACATGCTGAATTCAAGATGTTTTCATCCAAGTGGAGGTATCAAATAACCAGTTATATCTGAAAGTCAGAGGACAGATCCAAACTGAAAATATAAATTCGGGAGAATAAAAAATATGTATCTGCAGTTGAATAGGGGAAAGTGAAGTCCAATCAGAGTGGTCTAGGCTGGTGTGGTTAGGGATAAGATTACCAAAGGAAATGTTTAGAGAATAATTAGAAGAGATTTACTCTTTTAATTTTGCCAATTAAAAAAAAAAAGGACAGTGCTCTGGACAGAGCTCTGAAGACAAACAAATTTAAAGGGTGGTTTGGAAGGGAAACTGAGAAGGAACAATCAGATGGAGGGGGAGAATTGAGCAACATTATTAAAACTAAGGGAAAAGAGCTTTAAAAGGTACACGTGTTTCTGTCTTATTAAAGCAGAAGGCAGACCCTCCACCTGTGCAATGGATCCCCTTCCCTTCTGGGTCTCAACTCCTCTTTCTCTACTGAATCGCTCTTACTAACATTTAACGACATGCTGGTGACATCTCCCATCCTATAAAACAAGGCCCACCTCTTTCCCTCTTTCTAACCACCATTGTATTACAAAGCTGTAGGCACGTGGGTACCCTTTCAGTTCCTCCAATGTTCCGAGTTCTTTAGCATCTTTGCTCTTACTCTTCCCTCTGCCTGGCTTTTCCCCCAGGTTTGACTAAAGTTAACACTTTCTCATCTTTCAGGTCTCAGCTTAACTATCATCTTCCAAAGAGGCCTTCTTCGACCCCGCTTTATAAACCAGGTCTCCATCCCCACCACAGCACTGTGGGTGCTTGATATCACATTGCCCTGCTCTATTTCCTTCACAGCATTTGCAATTCTCTGAAATTATTATTTAATTATTTATATGTCAGTCTCACCCCACCAGAAAGCAAGTTCCAAGAGGATATAAGGAAAGCTTAGTTGAGGAAGGGGGATGAGGGTTGGGGAGCATAAGGAGTGGTCATTCCCTCCCAAAGTGTCACCTTTTCAGCAATTTGAAGGTAATGCTTTTTTTTTTTAAGAGATAGGGTGTTACTGTGTTGCCCAGGCTGGAATGCAGTGACACGATCATAGCTCACTTCAGCCTTGAACTCCTGGGCTCAAGTGATCCTCCTGCCTCAGCCTCCAGAGTAGCTGGGATTATAGGTGTGTGCCACCACACATGACTGATTTTTTTTTTAAATTTTTTATTTTTTAGAGACAGAGTTTCACTATGTTACCCAGGCTGGAGTGCAATGGCATGGTCATAGCTTTTTAAAAATTTTTTGTAGAGACAAGGTCTTGCTAGGCTGCTCTTGAACTCCTGGCCTCAAGCAGCCCTCCTGCCTAGGCCTCTTAAAGTACTGGGATTACAGGTGTGAGCCACTGCACCATTCTTAAAGATGATATGTTTATAGGAGAGTTGATACTATGATAAAAATAACTTTTGGGTAAACAATCTGAAATTCGGATTGTCACACAAGCAGAGAAGTTTGTCAAAGTGTGGCCCCTTTTTAAGGGCTTGTTGTACCACCAACCAATGTTGTGGGGCTCACCATCCCCCTTGTTCTGGCCCCAGGCCAGATAACTCTGCTGTTACAATCTGGCTACACCCTTGGGGTAACACCTCATCTGTCTATACAGCACAGTGCCTAGAACCGTGTCCAATGTATAGTGGGTGTTCAATAATTATTGAATAAATGACTGAATAAAGAAATAAAGGTCTTTGAAGTCAGTGGTTGTAAATGTTGCAGGCAGTTTAGCTACGTTTGCACTGAAAACCACCAATGATTTTGACATGAAGGAGTTCATTGGTAACCTCAGCAGGGACATTTTCAGCTGAGTATTGGCAAAACGGCCAGACTGCGGGGAGTTGGGGAAGGAGCAGAAGAGAAGAAAGAACGTGGAGCCAGGGAGACTGCTGTTTCTAGAAGCTTGGCTGCAAAGGGGGGAAAGAACAGGACAGTAACAACACGCAAAATGAATGGAGAGTTGTGTTTTGCTTTAAAAGGCAGAATCTTCAACTTCTTTTATATGCTTAGAGAGTAAAGCCAGTAATGAAAGAATTCAAGATGTACAAAAGGGGATAGGTAACTGATGGTGTGTGGACAAGAGACAAGAGGGCATTTAACAAGGATGGGGCAAAAATCTCCCTTCCTCTGGGATAGGAAGGAGGTAAGGATGGGCTGGGGCAGGGGCTGGAGAGGCTGAAGGAGTAGTCCTGCCCCTGCCTCTGTTTCCTAAAACAGATAGCTCAGCCCAGATTGACTTTCCAAACTGCTCTTTTCAACTTCCTTTCTTACCCAGTTTAATTATGTTCTGCATTTATGTACATCTCCTCTTCACTTTTGCCCTTTTATGCTTTTTTTCTGTCAACTCCTCCCTGTTCTGGATCCATCGCCAGCCCCTAGAAATTCAGCTGGTTCCAGTCTTCTGGAATCACCCTATTCTTTGATACCCAAATGACAAAACAGTCTATCCCATGAAACTGTAGGAATCCCAGGCTTTTATCCAATTTATCGGTATTAACAAGTGCTTTCACAATTTAAAACAGTTTATCACCTTAATTCTGTAATTCAGTTCCAACTCTGTAATAATCCATCCCAAAGATGGACATGGCCTATCCTTTATTTCCTTAAGACTTAACTAGGATATGTTTAACAAGATTTTACTTGAAGGCTTAGGGACAATAGACAAGCATCATAAGACAGAAAAGTAAAAAATCTTGTAACCTAAATGTGTAACCCATTTTGTTCTTGCTTTACTATGAATTCTCAAGTATCAGAAAAACATCAATTGCAAAAGCACTGTTGATCTTATCACATAGACAAACTTCTAAAAACCTTATTTGAACTCGTTTGCTCTTCCAACCAAGTTGCTGTCCCTATGTCAGCTGTCTGCTCCCTTCGCCTTGGCCCCCAAAAGGTTTCCTCCCACAGCATGTTAGGCACAAAATCTCTGACCTCCAACAGAGTCCTCCGAAGCACACCCTGATACAATATAAGTAGGAGGAACAGATTTATGCAAAACGAAAGCCCTAGTTGTCAGTAAAACCTGACCACCTTAACTATGCTCCTGAGTTGGTGCAGGTTAGTATCACACACCACACCCAGAAACAGAATAGAAGAGTTTCTCAGTTATTTTGTTGACCCTTCCACATCAGAATCTCTTGGGGTCTGGGAATCACAAACCAGAACATGTTTGACTGGTAAGACATGTTTTAGTTAATTATGGATGAAACGCTTAGTTTGGGGGCTACAATATGGATATCACTATATATGTACACTGCATATTGCCACTGTATTTTATTTCTGTCTCTTCATGACTTCCGAACTTTTGATGAAAGGGTAGATTTTATTTAGCTGTGGCTGGTGCCACCTAGTGGACATCATCTCCTAAACCGGTTCGAGTTTAGGATTTTTACCTACCTGGAAAAGATGGTGAGGAAGATGAAGATGACTAACGTTCATTATTTCTTAGGCACTGTGTAAGGCGTGATGCTAATCTATTTAAATTCGTTGGCTAATTTGATCTTAAAAGAACTATTACAGGTGGGAACAACTATCCCCATTTTACAGATAATTGGAACTGAGACAAGGAAAGGTTAAGTGAGCTCCCCAAGGAAGGCCAATCAGGAAGTAAATGGCAAAGCTAAAATTCCACAGCCCAAACCCTTTAACTACTATACTAAAGCACTGAGCCAATTCTATAATTAATGAAACAATTACAATGCGTTTGTATGCTGGGAGGTGAGTTTATGTTGATGGTGTGGTTAGCACCTGGAGATGGTTGAAGACAAGTACAGATTCCAAGAAAGCAGCTTGATTGTCCCCTGGGGCATTAGGAAGGGGCCAAAAAATGTCCTGCACTGGACGCTGGGTAAATAAGATTCATTCTGAATTCCTTTGGTGCCTTAGCCAAGTGTTAAGGAGGTCTAGGCTATCATTTTTATTGTCTCTTATTGCAGGAGATAAGCAAACAGTAACAATAAATGGAATAGCTCAAGTTGAGTGAAGACTGACACTCTCCTCCCCCATAGCAAATTAGAAAGCCGACAAAGAGTATATCATTCTCTAGGCTCTCAATGATAAGTTCTTTGCACTTGAGTGCCTATTTTTTCTCTGTCAAGTAGACTTTATAGCTATCTTTATGGTGCTGTCAAGGACTTTCTGTGTAACTTGGGAAAATTAAGTCATTACCTTATGTGTTAGTCAGCCTGGGCTGCTGTAACACAATACTATAGATTGGGTGGTGTAGACAACAGAAATTTATTTTCTCACAATTCTGGAGGCTGGAAGTCCAAGGTCAGGGTGCTGGCATGGTTGGGTTCTGGTTGAGAGCTCCCTCTCTGGCTTGCAGACAGCTGCCTTCTTCCTGTGTGCTCACAAGGCCTTTTCTCAGTGCATGTTCATGCACGCTCTCTGGTGTCTCTTCTTATAAGGGCACTAAACCCATCATGAGGGCGCTACCCTCATAACCTCATCTAATGCTAATGACCTCCCCAAGGCCCCATATCCAAATACTACTACACTGAAGGTTAGGGCTTCAACATGAATTTTGGAGGAATACAAATATTCAGTCCATAACATTCTGACCTCTGGCCCCCCCCAATTCCTGTCCTTATTACATGCAAAATACGTTTATTTCATCTCCCATACCTCAAAAGTCTTATTCTGGTACCAACTTTGAAATCTAAAGTCCAAAGTCTCTCTAGATCCCATGGGGTGTAGGTAATCAGCCGCTAAGAAAGAAAAAATAAAAGGAAAAAAAAGTTCAGGCCGGTGCGATGGTTCACGCCTATAATCCTGGCACTCTGGGAGGATGAGGAGGGAGGATCGCTCAAGGTCAGGAGTTCAAGACCAGCCTGAGCAAGAGTGAAACCCCGTCTTTAGTAAAAAATAGAAAGAAATTAATCGGACAACTAAAAATATATAGAAAAAATTAGCTGGGCATGGTGGCGCATGCCTGTAGTCCCAGCTACTGGGGAGGTTGAGGCAGGAGGATCGCTTGAGCCCAGGAGTTTGAGGTTGCTGTGAGCTAGGCTGACACCACGGCACTCTAGCCTGTGCAACAGAGCGAGACTCTGTTTCCAAAAAAAAAAACAAGTTCAGACTCACCTAAATAACATCTAAATCAGATATGGATGCGACTTGAGGTATGATTCATCCTGAGGCAAAATTCCTCTCCGGTTATGAACCTATGAAACCAGACAAGTTTTGTGCTTCCCAAATACAATGGTGGGGCAGGCACAGAACAAACATTCCCGTTCCGAAAGGAGAAATAGGAAAGAAGGAAGGAGCGATCAGTTCCAGGCAAGTCCAAAACTTAGCAAGGCAAATTCCATCAGATCTTAAGGCTTGGGAAAATTCCTCTAGGCTCACTGAGGTGGCAGCATCACTCCCACTGCTGACGGGGCAGCCCCAACCACGTGGCTCTCTGGGAGGGCCCTGCCCTTGCAGCCCTTTGAAACCAAGGTGAAGCAATCTTGTCCCCTCCCTTCCCCCTGGGCTGGTGCGCTCTGGGCCTGTGGTGGGAGTGGCAGTTCTGATGATCTCTGAATTCCTTTGAAGGCCTTTTTCTTGAAGGATAGCACATGTTCACAGCCGAATAGGTCTATGGTCCTGTCCTGTAAAATCCGAGAAGTCCAAATGACTTCCTTCATTCTGCGCCTCCTTCTTTGTCCCCTTTAGATCAAACTGGCGGTGTCTCTGCTGGTGTAATCCCGTCTCAGTCCCTGATTTCTGTTGAAATGGCTGATTAAGTCCATGAATAGCGCTCGTGATCATTTCATCAAATCAGCCACATGCTTACCATTCTCTTCAGAGCGATCTTTCTCGTTTTTACAATATGGATAGGCTAAGAATTTTCCAAATATGCAGTTTCTGGTTTCTTTTTGCATAACAATTCCTTCTTCAATTTATCTCCTTCCTTTCACATTTCACTATAAGCAGTCAGGAGGAACCAACCTTCTCCCTCAAGATTTTGCTTAGAAATCTCCTTAAATATCCAATTTCAGCCTCACAAGTTCTACATTTTACAAATACTAGAACACAGGCCAGCCAAGTGCTTTGCCATTTTATAACAAGGATCAACTTTCCTTCAGTTAACATATTCCTCCAGTGATATTTTCCTTATTTTTGCCCGACACCTCACCAGAATTGTCCTTAATTGTCCTTAATGTCTGCATGGACCTCAAAATCCTTCCAACCTTTACTTATTATCCAGTTTCAAAGCCACTGCCACATACTTAGGTATTTGTTACAGCAGCATCCCACTTCTTGGTACCAAAATCTGTATTAACTTGAGCTGCCACAACAAAATACCATAGACTGGGTAGTATGAATAACAGGAACTTAGTTTCTTACAGTTCCGAAGCTGGAAGTCTGAGATCAGGGTGCCAGCATGGCTGGGTTCCGGTTAGGATTTTCTTCCTGGCTTGCATATAGCTACTGCCTTCTTGGTGTGTGAAGAGAGAGAGCAAACAAGCTCTTCAGTGTCTCTTTTTATAAAGGCACTTATCTAATCATGAAGGCTCCATGGTCATGACTTCATCTAATCCTAATTACGTTCCAAAGGCCCATTTCTGAACACCATAAACATTGGGGACTTCAAAATATGGATTTTGGGAGAGACATAAATATTCAGTCCATAACACCAGATATCCTTTATTGTCTTTGTTTATATTTATTTATATTACAAATGAGTCTGTCTCAAGTTTTTTCCAACTTTTTATTATACATAAACACCAAAAAGTTGAAAGAATACAATAGTACACCCACCACCAAGATTCATTGTTAACATTTTGCCATATTTGCCTTATCTGCTTATCTATTTATATATATATTTTTGAAAGTAACTTGCTGACATCATGATATTCTACCCCTCATCAAGGCAGCATTCATCTCCTACCCAAATACCATTATTATACTTAAAATAATTCCCTTAGGTCATCTTCTAGCCCATCTATTTAATATATTAAAATTTCCACAATATGTTTTATAGCTGTTTCCCCTGAATTTGAATCCAATCAAGTGTCAAGCACTGCATTTGGTTGTTAAACCTCTTTAGTCTTATTAATCTAGAAAAAATCCTCCCAGTCCTTCCCCCCATGATATTGATTTTCTGAAGAGACCATGATGTGATAATGGCATCGTGACTATAAAGATGCATACTGAAATATTTACCAATGAAATGGGGGGAGAAATGTTACAAAAATATGCTGTATAATTAATTGGTCTCAGAAATAACTTAAAATTTTTACCTGAGTGGAATCAAAAAGCTTTATCAATTGTACATATTCACATTGGGTTAATTCTAGAACTCTGCCTAAGTTTAGAATAGTTTTAAATTTAAGTTCAATAGTAGTTTTTAGCTCATCAAAATATGTGGGTGAAAAATTTTAAAAATCCAACTAAAAAAAAACCCTCAAACAATGCAGAACGCTACAAGAATAAAATTCTAAGAATTACCCCAAATCACTATTCAGAAATAACTTTTGCTATGGTCTGAATGTTTGTGTCCCCTCCAAATTCATGTGTTGAAATCTAACCCCCAATGTGATGGCATTAGGAAGTGCTGCTGCTGAGAGGTGATTCGTGAGAGAGCCCTCATGAATGGGATTAGTGTCCTAATAGGAGAGGCTCCAGAGAGCTGCCTTCCCCCATTTCTTCCACGTGAAGACACAATTAGAAGATCACGTAGGGAACAAGGAAATGGGCTCTCAACAGTTACTGAATCTGCCAGCACTTTAATCTTGGATTTCCTAGTCTTCAGTATAGTGAGAAATAAAGTTTTGTTGTCTATAAGCCACCCAGTCTATGATATTTTGTTATAGCAGCTTGAGTGGAGACAACTATCAATAACAATAGGTGAAGAGCACACCCAGCTATCTCTCTCTGTACATCTACATGGGTAGATAGGTAACAGAGCTTCTATAATAGTATATATTCAATAGTCTATATTCAATGCAAGGCTTGCTTCTACTCTATCAGTACTTCAAGAGGTTTGATCCCTGCAGGCTGCATTTCCCTGGCTCCTGCACCAGCTGACATCTGGCTGGACTCAATCAATGGGAGACTGGTGGGAAATTGAAGGGTGTGAGAAAGGGAGAAGCCAGGAGTATATTCTTCACAGGAGCTGTATTTCCTTCGGCTGCCTGTGGTTCAAGTAACACTGCTTTCTCCCTTTGTCCCTTCAGCCTAAGAACTGAGTGGCTTCTGGCTCTCACTAATCACTGGGTTACCTTACTGTCATGTTTGACTTCTCAGCTCTTCTATAACCTGAATAACTAATTCCATGTATTAAATTCCCTCACTAAAAACACTTGAAGCAGTTTCTATATAGACCCTGACTGCTCTACAATAGATGCTATCTTTAATGGAAAAGTTCTAATTTTAACTAATTTTATTTGAAGTTGTTACAACAAAAAGATATGAAGTAAAAACTTTTTTTTTCTTTAATGTGAGAGGTATTCTTTTCTAAAAGGTCTTGCTAGGTTAAGAAATTAAGGAAACCTCCAAGAAGTTGCATTTGTTATTCTTAATACAGTTATGCATTGCTTATTGACAGAGATATGTTTTGAGAAATGCATTATGTTGCCGTACAAACATCTCTAAGTATACTTACACAAACCTAGATGGTATAGCTTACTACACACCTAGTCTATATGGTATAGCCTATTGCTCCTAGGCTATGAACCTGTATGGCATGTTACTCTATTGAATATTGCAGGCAATTGCAACACAATGATAAGTATTTGTATATCTGAACATAGAACAGGTACAGTAAAAATACGGTGCAAAAGACAAAAAATGGTACACCTGTATAGGGACTTACAATGAATGGAACTTACAAGACTGAAAGTTGCTCTGGGTGAGTGAGTGGTGAGTGAATGTGAAGGTCTAGGACATTATTGTATAGTACCGTAGACTTTATAAACACTGTATGCTTAGGCTACATTAAATTTATTGATTGATTGAGTCTCATTCCTTTGCCCTGAGTAGAGTGCTATGGCATCAGTCTAGCTCACAGAAACCTCAATCTCCTGAGCTCAAGTGATTTCTGCCTTAGTTTCCCCAGTAGCTGGGACTTTACAGGCGCACACCACAACACCTGGCTAATTTTTCTATTTTTAGTAGAGATGGTGTCTTGCTCTTGCTCAGGCTGGTCTCAAACTCCTGAGCTCAAGCAATCCTCTCGCCTTGGCCTCCCAGAGTGCTAGGATTATAGGTGTGAGCCACCACGCCCAGCTACACTAAATTTATAAAAAATTTTTCTTTCATCAATAGTAAATTTTTAACTTTTTTTTTTTTTTTTGAGACAGAGTCTCACTGTGTTGCCCGGGCTAGAGTGCCGTGGCGTCATCCTAGCTCACAGCAACCTCAAACTCCTGGGCTCAAGCGATCCTCCTGCCTCTCCATGCCCGGCTAATTTTTTCTATATATTTTTAGTTGTCCAATTAATTTCTTTCTAATTTTAGTAGAGACGGGGTCTCGCTCTTGCTCAGGCTGGTTTCGAACTCCTGAGCTCAAACAATCC
>CAUYSK010024402.1:0-11750 GCA_963575035.1 Avahi laniger
TATAAGAATTGCATCTATTAGATATTGGGCAGGGGGGAGGGGGGAGGAGGGAGGAGGGGACGGGTATATGTGTACACAAAGAGTGCAATGTGCACCACGCAATGGGATGGACATATTTGAAACCTGGACTGAGGGGGGGGGGCAAGGTCAACACACGTAACCTAAACATCTGTACCCTCATATTATGCTGAAATAAAAAAAAAAAGAAAAAAAAATGTAAGAATTAAGAGTTTGGAAACACCCAGAGTACAAATTGAGGTGATTGGGGAATAATCTTAGGGAGGCAGGACAGGAACGTGATTTTCAGTAAATGATAATTCAGTGACTGGAAACCTAATGAGTTGTACTGTTTATGAAATGATTGAGTAAAAAGGAAAGGGAATGTTCAGTTGGAAGAATAAATGAGGAAAACCCAATGGGCTGGAAGTTGGCAATGTGTGTTCAGGCAGGTCTGACTAATGGACTGTTGACTCCTCGAGGGCATGGACTGGAATCTACCACAGTGTCTGGCACAGAAGAGACATTCAAAATGCTTATTGAATTAATGAATTGGAATGAATAAAACATTGAGACTGTTACTAAAGGATCACTCAATGCAATTTTTAGTGCTACATGTATTTTTCTGTTTACCATAGCAATAATTTAAAATATATACTGATAAGAATTGAGGAAGGAAGAACAAATTATATTGTCTGCATTTTACAGATTTAGATTTTGATAAGAGAGACAAATTTTAAAATTGTTTAGTGTCTGTACTATAACATTTAATAATTCTTAAACTTCTTTTCTTCATAATTTTCCAGGATTTATTTTTGTGTATTCTTGTTAGCATGTAGCTTCCAGGGGCTTTCACTTTCTAGCACAAAAGGATTGCGATATTAAACCTACCGGTTGTAAACTCTGTAATAAATACTTTATAAAACTGTTGGTCTGATTTATGCTTCATTAATTTAATAAAATGAATGATAAAAATAATAATTCTAAAGTTAAAACATTTATATTACTAGAATACAATGGTAGAGAGTACCAAATGTTTATAGTTCTATAATTGCCATTATTCGTCATTTTTTGAGTGCTGACAGCTATTGTTCAACACACATAAACACACACATAATAGAATAGGGTGGGTTAATATGTTACTGGGACCGCAGATAAAAGCATTATTAAATTTTATTTTTTAACATTCAAGCCAATTGTAGATGTAGAGAATATTTTGGAATCCAGGAGAAAAAGAAATGCTAGAGAGCATATAAGGTAAATCTGATCATTACAGATCCCAATTCATATTCATTTTCTTTCTTTTTCACACCAAACTTGTTATCCTCCTATATTGTTCAACTTAGGACATGGTCCTACAATATTGCTATTCTCCTCCAAACCATAAAAAATCTTCCTTTAACCTCTATTTCCTAGGCATTTAGTTCTAGGGATCCTACCTTATGATTCCTTACAAATATGGCTCTTCATTCCTATTGCTATTCCTTTAGTTCAGCTCTCCATTGGTTTGACCATTGATTCTCTAACACTCATCTCCAACTGCTCTGCTGTGTCACCCACACACCTACTAGAGTTCATTCAGTTTTCGTCATCTTTGCATATCATTTCCCTCCTTAAAAAGCTACCACTGCCTTCCCATTACCTGTATGATAAAGTCCAGAATCTTGAGATGGCACAAAAGACCATTCGCAATTGGTCCTCCTCAGCTCACCTTCTCATTACTTGACTGTCCTGTGCACCCTGCATAGCTGCAGTGCTTCATCTTCACTATTCCTTGCTTCACAAATATCTTCTCATATAGGAAAAAAAATCTCAAAATACTATTATCACTACATTATCCATATTTTTCAAACTCAATTCAAATCTTATCTTCCTATGGAGAATTAGTCAATTATTTATCGATCTGCATTTGGCTGATACCTATAAAAATAATCATTTGTATGTCATCATATATCTATATGTCTGTCCTTTCTAATCCCTCAACTAGACTGTGAGTGTCTGGAGTGTAGTGGCCAAAACCTATTTAACTTTCATTTTTCTTACTTTCAACACAATTTCAACATACAGAAAATGTCATCAATTACATTTTCTTCAAAATATTACTGTTCCTCTCTGTGGTAGATACTATAGATACCTGTTTTATTCAGGTCAGGGTTAGTCATGTTATTTTTTTTTGTCATTGAAATGTGAGCAGAAGTGACATGGGTCACTTCTAAAAAGCATTCTTAAAAACCATTGCATGGTCCCCTTATGCTCCCTGTTTTCCCCTCTACAACACGGGCATGTCCCAGAAGGAGGCTGCTCTTTTAGACTGTGTCTCAGAATGAAGATGACATGGAACAGAGTCATAGGCCATCTGCAGTGAACATGAAGGTGGAGCACAAAATAAACCTTTATTCTTTACCACTAAGATATTGGGATGTTGATTGACACAAAATAAGTTAGTCTAAGATAGGTAGATATTTAACAAATCTTGAAGAAAAGAAGGAAGGTTATAGAGACATAGAAGGTAAATTTTAGCTGGAGAATTTCAGAATCAATTTTGTTTTAAACAGGAACCATCTGTTAAAAAGAAAAAAATTAAACTTTCATGAGTTGCTGATTATGAGAAATAATGGGAATTGAGGTTGAAACGAGAAAGAAGGAAGGGTAGATTATAGAGCAGGAGAATATATTTTTGGTAATGCAATCTTGGGAAGAAAATTAAAGCAAATTCTTGCTAGAAGTGCATGTCTTTAAAATGTCTGCAGGGAAAAATCTGAGTATCTATTGGTGAGGTGTTTTGAGAATCAGGTACATATATATAAAGATTCCACCCTCAGTTAAGTCAAATTAAGTAAATTAAGAGTGTTTTTCCTATTTCAAATGCCCAAGTTACTTTGTTTCTATAGCCAAAGAAAGACTAGAAGCCTGACTAAAACAACAGACAGGATAAGACTCTATGTACATATAGTCAATTCTCCTTATTCACAGTAATATTACATAAACACGCACTAAATTAGTAAATACTGACCATTGCTCTTAGAGAAAATGCAAGTTTAGGTGTGCTATAGGCCTCTAGTCACATTTTCATCAACTAGTCAATACATAACCTCGCGTTATGTGTGTTCCTGTATAAAAATACCTTATTTGATCTATATTGTGATTCATTAAGGTTGAACTCACAGCGAACAGTATTTTATTCGTGGCTGACTGCAGCTTACCTAACATATGTATTTTCTGGTCTCTCAGTATGTGCAGATTGGTTTCAGGAGACCCCCTTCCCTTCATACCAAAATCTGAGGATGCTTAAGTCCCTGGTATAAAATGGCTTAGTGTCTGCATATAACATATAACCTACACACATTTTCCCATATACTTTAGATCACCTCTAGATTACTTATAATCCCTAATACAATGCAAATGTTACGTAAATAGCCATTATATTGTTTTTATTTATATATTTTTTGTTGTTATATTATGTTTTTTCCCCACATATTTTTGATTTTCAATTGACTAAATCTGTGAATTCAAACCCATGTATTCAGAGGGCCGACTAGATTTTCTGCATATATTACAGCCTTATTGGGCTTGGGAATACTAAATAACACATCAGCACTACTCTTGGAGGCCAAGTAAAATAGAAAAATCACCAAGAAAAAATGCAAAAATATAAAAACCTGACACTAAATAGATAGTGAAAAGGACTTTTTTTTATAACATGAAAACTGTAGCAAGAAGGCAAAGTATCATCTTGTTCATCCTCCGATGGGGACACATAATGTCAAAAGACTCAAATTTCTCCACTCTGTGCATATCTGTGAATGACTGCAAAAATGCCATCAGAATTGATTTTAGTGTTGTCAATAAACTTTAACACGTACTTGAATTTGCAAATACAGACTCTGTAGATAATGATGATCAGCTGTATATCCAATCAGAAAGAAAAGAATGAACTGGATTATAATGTGTCAGGCAAAATGCCTACCAGTGAGAAGAGAGAGAAATTAGATTGGATGGATGGATGTATGGATTGATTAAATCTAGAAAAGTGCCTTAAATGTGGTAGGTTTTCAATAAATGTTAATTGCTTTCCCTATCGTCCTCCCATTGTTTTCCCTTGCTTTGGTAAAATATATGTCACCCAAAGTATTAAAGTGGTGCCAGAATCTTGAAGGTCCATTTTATCAAAGTAATGGAAAGCATTAAATGGTAGGTAACCTCAAGTTTTTCTTAGCATTTCATTTTACTGTCAGATTTATTACAAGCATACTTAGAGACGCCCTATCATCTTAACACAAATCTTAAAAGCACATATTCATGAAAATATTAATATTTAATAACTGAAAGTCAATAGAGTACCCTCTAATTTTGCCAACATTGAATAACTTTTCTTGGGACTTACATCACAAATATTCTCCAATAAATTTTAATAGAATAATCCTATTTTATCATACAGACTTTGGGATATATTCTGTTTCCAAACTAACTCCTTTAGGATTTTTATTTTGTGGTTGATTAGAAACATTTGGAGCAAAAATTATCTTAAACTTATAACTCTAATTTTTAGACTACTAATAAAACATCTTCTTCTAAATTCTTAAATTTACAGAAAAGATGTATACCTAAAAAAAGAGAGAGAACAAATATGATGAGAGAGGAGTAAATTATCACTCTCTGTGACACTTTTCTTTTATGGAAATATTACCTGCAAAAAACTTTATCAAGACAAGCTTTTTACGATCTCCATTAAATTCAATGAATGAATTGTGAAGGGTAAATTGGACCCATTATAATCTTATAGTTCTTATGTAATATTCATAATCATAGTATTATATAACAGTGAGCTAACATTAACAAAAGGAGCAATTTAAATTCTCACTTCCTTGGCAAATGGGGCTCTGCTTGACAAACAGAGCTTCCTGTCCCATTTGCAGCACGCCCATGCATCTTCTCAAGTGCCAGTGAGACCCACACTCTCATATCAGTGATAAAATAAATCCTCCAAAACAGAGGAGAAAATGAGGCAAACAAGCCCACTTTATTTCAACTTGTCAGCTTTAAATAAAATCTTCTGGAGCTGAAAATGAGAAGCTTGAGGGAAGATAATGTGTGAAATAACCAAATTCAACTTCAGGACAAAACATACTATATTATTTTTTATTTTTTTTCCTTGATCTGCCACAAAAGTTTTTGAAATTTCACCATAGAAAATTTTTAATGAAATATCTTCTTGTCAAAGAGAATTCAGAGAAAGAAAAGGTTCATTTTGTTTATTTTTTCCTCTTCTTCCACCCACTCACTGGTGCTTAAGGAAATATCTCAAGTCATCTCAAGCCCTTATGATATCTTAATGAGTAATCTATGACCTTTGGAACAACTCCCATTTATCAATGTTTAAGTCATAGTTGATAAAGCAGAACGTAATGAAAAAAAAAGTGCATGCTTTTTGTATTATTTTAATTAATTACTTACATAATACTTTCCCTGGCACTGGTTTTGTATGCAAAATATTGGATCATGCTCTCTGGCTAGAAAAAAAAATGTTACGGACAAAAATTTGTTCAAAGGAAGATAAAAAGAAATGAACATTGTGTTATATAAAAATATGTGAATATCAATGAAATAAGCAGTGATTTGTGATGTGAATCTCTTCCGTCACCTTTTCCCAGTGTCCACTGCTTCCTACCCTTGGCTTACCCCAAACACTTCTCCTGCTTTGCCTTCAAGAGGCTTCATTCTGCCCTTCCCCTCAATCTCTGTAGTCTTTCTCTTCCCTCTTCGGTGTTACTTATTTTTATTGTCAAATTTTCCCTTGGCTTTCTTTATATTTCCTTAACAAACACTTGCACCTCTTCAATGGAAGGATAGTACCACTGGGTCCCAGTAGACACACAGCACAAACTGTGTATATTCCAATGCCAGTGAAAAGGGACAAGTCAGAGTCTCCTTCTTCCTGGATACCCTAAAGTGCACCGAAATCTGGTATGAACATCTTTTCATATCTTTTATTTTGATTTCCAGTGTTTTGTTTCATATATTTTCTAAATGATCTTAGAATATTTTTTCTTATTCCGATAAACTCATAGACCCTTATAATATGAACTCTCTCATTTTAAACTCTTTTATTTTAAAATTCCTAGATTATTTTGACTGATTGGTGCATAGAATGGATAGTAATGTTGAGAAGTATGATCCCTGTCACCATCCTTGATGTTCCATTGTTAAGGAATTCTTTCAGGCACTCTGATATAAAATGCGATTTCATGTTTGCCCAGTACTGTGATTGTCGGATCAAATGGTAGTTCTACTTGTAGCTCTTTGAGGTATCTCCACATTGCTTTCCACAGAGGTTGTACTCATTTGCAGTCCCACCAGCAGTGTATGAGTGTTCCTATCTCTCTGCATCCATGCCAACATTTATTGTTTGGGGACTTTTTGATAAAGGCCATTCTCACTGGTGTTAACTGATATCTTATTGTGGTTTTGATTTGCATTTCCCTGATGATTAGAGATGTTGCACATTTTTTCATATGGCCATTAGTTTGTTGGCCATTAGTCTGTCTTCTTTTGAAAAGTTTCTGTTCATGTCCTTTGCCCACTTTTTAATGGGGTTGATTTTTTCTTGCTGATTTTCCTGAGTTCTATATAGATTCTAGTTATTAGCCCTTTATCGGATGTGTAACATGTGAATATTTTCTCCCATTCTGTAGGTTATCTGTTTGCTCTCATGATAGCTTCCTTGGCTGTGCAGAAGCTTTTATTTCAGCCTCAAGACCTAATTCAAATCTACAGTCTCCTGGAAGACTTTCTTGCCTACAAATATTTCAGTTGGAAGCTCTGAAAAATCATTATTTAATAGAATGGCCATAATCAATAAGACTTTTTTTAAATCTCTGTATTATTCACTTGTAAAATGTAAACAAAAATAAATATCATGCCATAGGTTGATTAACATTAGGCATGTTTTGGAAATATTTTTTCATTTTTATTTTATGATCATTATAATGATTATTATAAAGTAAAAGAAAAAATATAACTTGACCTAGCTATTAAATGTCCATTAAATAGTGTGAATGATGATATTATGTAGCTTGCATGCATATACTGTATTTTGCAACCAGTAAAATTTTGCCAAAAGCTCTAGTTTATTCTCTGTAGTTCAAGGTAATGAGGTTAGTGTCTCTTCAACCCAAAATTTCTGTGGTGTTATTGCACTTTTTATTCTAACAAGCTGCTATGACAATAATCACCTACGTGTAATGCAGGACCATCCTGTGGCTGAAGTACCATTTAATGACTAACCTTTTCAAAAAGAAAACAAATGTACTCATCTGGTTAAAAGATATCTGTTCTAAGTTGTGGGGTTTTTTTGCTTCCCCACAGTGATGGCTGGGCCGACAGGTATGATGTGACAGATGGATATCAGCGAGAAGCTGTTGGTGGAATTACAATCAAGCTCCAATCTCCCGATGTCAAGTGGTTTGATGATTATTATCTGAAGCTCCGGCCAGAAACAAACCTCCGAAACCCTTGGTTTCAAGAATTTTGGCAGCATCGTTTTCAATGCCGGCTGGAAGGATTTTCACAGGAGAACAGCAAATACAACAAGACTTGCAATAGTAAGCAGATTTATTGTTTCATTTAAAGTGGTTAAGGCTTAGGCTCCAATATAAGCAAACCATGTCATCGGGATAGTGGTTGTAATTTTTTGGAGAGGAGAATTCTCACATAAATAGAGTGGATATTGCTACTTATGATGATAAACAGGTTTTACTCTAAGAAAAACATACCAGAGCAAGTATTTTTACTCTATTAAGATTTCAGATGATTAGATTATTTGTATCATTGAAGAAATTGGCTATGTTTCTATAAAGGACTATATGAGCTAAAGGATCATACGAGCTCCACAATAAAACTATTATTGACATCCTTAAAAGCAGGAACTACATTCTACTCATTTCCATTATCCTGAGCAGTATGCACAGTGAAGGCATATAGTAAGGGGTTCATATATGTCTGAGGAATGAATAAAGGAGTGTTGAAGTACAGATCTAATTCATAATTCCATCAATAAACCATAAAATAGTATCATAATTATACTATGTATAATTATGATGTTTTGGGAAACATAACCTGAGTAGAGCCATTTGTTTGATCATTCAACAAATACTTATAAGGGCTCACAATATACCAAATATTGATTTAGCTTTAAGAGTACCAAAATGGGTAAAACTACTTCCCGCCTTCAAAGGTTTACTGGCTAGGAAGGGACATAGGCATTCCAACAAAAATTACAATTCAACATTATAAATGATACACTAAGGTTTAAACCAAAGTTAATATTATTTCTAGCACATCCAAAGGGAATCTTGACTCTAATAATCAGGTAGAGCCAATATTGATATATATGTCAATGTCTGCAAAGGTTAAAGTTTTTTAAGATTACTAAGGAGTTTGTTGAGATTGACATAGCACACTTTGTATAATAAGAAGTCCATATACATTTATATAGGAGTAAAATGTTTAAGTTGATGGTGTAGGTGCCTTCATCCACGATGGCGGAACACCGGAGTGCATTGGAGAATTGGGTTTGAAATCTTGGTCCATGAACCAATTCCAGTCCACAGAGAGATTTTCACATACCAGCATCAAAGTGAGGAAAATAATCACAATGCAATGAGTTCTTCAAAAAGCACTCTGCCCTTGAGATCATAGCTATCCTATGTTGTTGGTATCAGTTTGTTCTTTTGAGAAATGATGGAGATAACAAGTGGTGAAGTAATTGTTTTTAAATGTCATTACTTGGTAAAACAAGAACTTGGCAACTTTATATCAGTTCCTATTTGGGTAGAGAGGAATGTTGGAGTATGGGACAGTGTACTGGTCATTGAAATACAGAAATCATAGATGCATAGTGTGAGAGTATATTTCCTTCTCTCCCACTTCAGATCTTGCCAACTCTGTCCAAAATTTTCAAATGCTTATTCATTTCCTTTGTTTTTAATTTTACTTTTATGAAAAAATGTGTGAGAATAAATAACATTGCCACTCATGGTTCACAATTTCAATTTCTGTAGCTAATTTCGTATGTTTTAACAGTTTATTAAGGACACAGACTTCCTTCCTATCTTGAGATTGGGAAACGTATGTCTATCTGTGGTCCTATTTTATGTCTGTGTACAGATTACTAATGTGTCTTTGTTGGTGGAGTTATAAAAGGTAAGCAGTAGCTCTGATCTCATCTCCAATACCTCTTTGCTAAGGAGTTGATGACAAGCCTAACCAGTGTGTTTAAGAACGGAATTTTTCTGTTGGTCTGTACCATCTTCTGTTCTAACATCCTCTTTCCACACTCCTTTTTATCTGAAATGCCTCCTCTAGAAAACAGTTGTTTCACTGACTCTTTCTTTGCTAGGAGTCTTGCTTAGATACAGTTTTGAAAAACTCTTCAACTGATTTCTATGGAGTTATTATTTCTATGGAAACGATTCTGTAAACTCCTCCCTTTGACCTGGTGCTGCAGCTCTCTGTCTCTCACATGAGCACTTTGGTGTGGCTGGTCTCCATGTGCAGAATCAGTTCCTTACCGTAGTCATCAAAAGCACTCTTTAGTTCCCCCCTTGGAATCTTATCTGACAAAAGATGTCATTTGGTACATAAACATGGAAACTTTGTTTATAATACCTCTGTTATTCTTCTCAGTGAGGGAAATACTATTTTAAAGTACTTCATTTTAAAGGTGTCAAAACCAAGATTTGGGGAGACCAAATAACTTTCTCAAGCTCATACAACTTTTAAGCACTAGAATTTAGAATTGAACTTATATTTATCTAGAGTTTAACCAATATGTTAAACTAAAGAAATAAAATACATCAAGTTTAAAAAAACAATCATCAAATTTGCATTATATAATAATATATAGGTCAAAGATGCAAGGATAAATAATTCTTAAAATCATTTAGGTATGACTATGGAATGCAAGAAAAGATATCCTTTTCAAAAGAAGACAGACTAATGACCAAAAAACATATGAAAAAATGCTCAACATCTCTAATCATCAGGGAAATGCAAATTAAAACCACAGTGAAATATCACATATCTCCAGTGAGACTGGCCTTTATCAAAAAGTCCCAAAACAATAGATGTTGGCGTGGATGCGGAGAGATAGGAACACTCATTCACTGTTGGTGGGATTGCAAACTAGTGCAACCTCTGTGGAAAGCAATATGGAGATACCTTAAAGAGATACAAGTAGAAGTACCATTCGATCCAGCAATCCCATTACTGGGCATTTACCCAAAAGAACAAATGATACTGTATAAGAAAGACACCTGCACCCGAATGTTCATAGCAGCACAATTCACAATTTCAAAGATGTGGAAACAACACATGTGTCCATCAATACATGAGTGAATTAATAAAATGTGGTATATGTATACCCTGGAGTACTATTCAGCTTTAAGAAACAATGGTGATATAGCATTTCTTGTATACTCCTGGATAGAACTGGAACACATTCTACTAAGTGAGATATCTCAAGAATAGAAAGACAAGCACCACATGTACTCACCATCAAATTGGTATTAACTGATCAAAACATAAGTGCACATATGAGAATAACATCTATTGGCTGTTGGGCAGGGGGAGAGGGGAGGAGGCAGGAGGGAGAGGGGACGGGTATATGCATACACAAAGAGTGAAATGCGCACCACTCGAAGGATGGACATATTTGAAACTTGGACTTGTGGGGGGGGGGCAAGGGCAACATATGTAACCCAAACATCTGTACCCCCATAATATGCTGAAATAAAAAAAAAAAAAGAAAAAAGAAAATTTTTCAAGATGGAAAAAAAAATTTAAATCAATTAAAATGTCTAAAAAACAAACAAACAAAAAAAAGATATCCAAATATTCACTACCCTCCACTTTTGAACCCAGTTCATTATTTACTCAATTATTCTTTTTAGCATTTCATCCCTATAACGTATGAGAGTTTAAGTTGTTTCGTAACTTTGTCAACACCGGATTTTGTCTTTTTTATTTTACGCATTTCATGAATGTGTGATTCTACCATACTGTGATTTTGATTGGCTTTTCCATGATATATTTAAAAGATAAACTCCTTTTCATATGTTTATTTGAAAGTCGATATCCTCTTTCAAAAAGTGTTCAATACTTTTGAACATTTCTTTGAGCTTATTATTTTTTTAATATCTCTTTTAAGAATTCCTCATATATCATGACTATGAGTCCTTTGCCAGATGTATGTATCATAAAATTGCAAAATCAAGGGCTTGACTTTTTATTATCTTCCTATTTCTCTTTATTGCTATTTGTTTTCTATTTACCCAATTTGTTCTTTAATTCTTTATTCCTCCTGCTTTATTATCTTTGTTTGTATTAATGAGTAATTTTTATTCTATTGTCTCACCCCTCTTAACATTTTTGCTTCATCTCTTAGTATAGTTTATTTAGGATTTTTAATAGAAATTACCAATGAGTCCTTAATTTAATATAAACTATTTCAAGGTGATTCTTATTCACACTTAAAAATCTTGTAAATATTTAACTCTATTATACCCTGCACATTTTCTGTTATTACCATATAATTTATTATTTTTTTATTTCAGCATATTATGGAGTACAGATGTTTGGGTTACGTATGTTGCCCTTGCTCCCCCGCCCCAAGTCTGAGTTTCAAATACGTCCATCCTTCGGACAGTCTGCATTGCACTATTTGTATATGCATATATCCGCCTACTTCTCCCTCC
>CAUYSK010024406.1:0-31671 GCA_963575035.1 Avahi laniger
GGCCTGTTGGCAGACATTTTCATCTTGTAGGCTTATGCGTCTTTGTCCCCCTGACTCACTACCCCTGATTCTGCCTCTGGTTTTGAACCTGTACATGTTTCCCTGGTCTTAAACTGACATGAGCTTTCTGAGTTTGATGACTGTCATCCTACTTTATGCTTCTTATCTAACCAAGACTGACCCAACCTTCCTACGCTCCGTCACTAAAATGAAGTACATGATATGGATTGAAGGCTTTTTTAAAAAATTCTTTTGCTACACAGAAATTATTTTTCTTTTTCCTTTGTCCATTTTTTCATATTTATACTGCTACTCCCATAATAGAAGCCTTCAATTTTATTTTTGAGCCTTTTTTTCTTCCTAAATGAGAACTTATCATATTGCTAGGGCCATGCTTCTCAGTGAAGTGATCTTTCTCTTCTCTGTCAATCCTAACCTTGCAATCCTCTAAAGCCATATTAAATCTATCAACTTTCCAACAACTCTAGTCCATATTGACCTTCCTGTTTTGACCTTCCATAGCACTTATTAGCTGTGTCATGAATGCTGAGATTGGACTATGCTCAATTTGACACAGTGTGTCATCTCAAACAAATCTCTGATATTGCAGCTAGAGTTAGAGAAAGTAACTGAGGTACCAAGTTCCTTATGAAAAAAGAGAAATGCAAGATAATGTAGATGCTGACTATAAAATATTTTTCTCAACCTAGCACACTGGACAATTACCTAAGAGACCTAGTGCATATTAGATATTGAATAAAAATGTGTGCCCAGTGAGTAACCGATTAATTCATCAATAAATAAATGGGTTGTAGTAATATAATTTTCCCAAATGTTCAAATTGAGTTCACTTTATCTTCCTTATGGCATAGGTTAAAATACACGGTATGTTCTCTTTCTCTATTGTGAAAAGAGAATGTGAGGATCTTACCATTTAGGTGTAAATTTGGAATTTTACCTTTAAAAAAAGCATTGGTGATGTTATATAGAATTTCTGATTCTCAGAGTAAGTTTAAAACCTATTATATCATCTGTACTCAGATATAAGAATAAGTAAATAAGGATTTAAAATTTCATTGTGGCTGGGCAAGGTGGCTTATGTTTTCAATCTCAATGCTTTGGAAGGTCAAGGTGGGAGGATCGCTTAAGGCTAGAAATTCAAAACCAGCCTGGGCAACATAGTGAGACCCTGTCTCTTCAAAAAATTAAAAAAAAGAAAAAATAGCTGGTCGTGGTGTTGTACACCTTTAGTCCCAGCTACTTGGGAGGCTGAGGCAGGGGAATTGCTTAAGCCCAGGAGTTCAAGGCTTCAGGTAGCTATGATGGAGCCACTACATTCCAGACTGGACAATAGAGCAAGATCTTGTCTCTAATAAATAAACAATCTCATGAAATGATAAAATAAAATTTTACTTTGAAATAATCCACATGTGAATGTTGTTCCTTTTTCTGGATATTTAAACACAAAAATATTGCATAATGCCAAAACATATGTATATTTGATACTTTTCTTATTCTGTGAATATTGTTAGAATTAGGAAAACCATTTCAAGAAGTCCAATAGTCTTGTTAGTAAGCCAAGAACATTATTAGGACTTATTTTGAAAACTCCGTTTCCATGGAGACATTGAATATTACATTATTTATCAGAGTCTGGTTTCAGTAAAGGAAATCGACTACAGATTTACTGAAAATTATTTATGGGAAGAAATTCTGAGAGTCATTAATAGTTACAAGTAGACCAATCGTTAGAGAAGGTACTAGTTTGTGATTAAGATATGGGACTTCACAGAAATATTTAGTTATACCTGGCACTTAAGGAAAATGAAAAATGTAGTCCGAAGGTCTTAGGCAATTTTTTTTCCTATAAAAACAATGTTCTCTTCTATTCTTTACCCAGAAGGAGATAATTGATTTTAGTATTTGTTTCTCTAGAAAGGTTAAGAGAGAAACTCTCCTGGAGAATAATCCTCCATTTTCTTCATGGATGCTTTCTTTTTAGTGCTTTTTCACTGCTTTCTACAGAGAATTGCTAACTGCTGAAGTGGGGTTAAATCCCCACTGAAGGCCAAGAGTCTGATCATTTCCCAGCAGATGATTAGGGTTGTGGAGACATCTTAGCCTGGAAAATCCTGGGCTGTTGTAAATGCCACATATTTCTTAGAAGTTTTTTGTGAGGTAACACTGTAGCTGAGATTCTTATTCATAACCCTAGTGTCCAGTCTCCTCTTTTCATTTAAAGGCAAGGCTCTGCTTTCATGAGGATTGATATACCCAGCTGAAAAAGTGCATTTCTAACCCCCCCTTTAAAATCTGGGGTAGGCATGTGACTAATGCTTTGGCGCAATTTTATGGTCAAACATCATTCAATAGGACTTCTACCAAAATTTCTTAATTTAGGTTGATTCAGTCAGCAAATTATTTTTTTTGTTTGTGTACTTTCCATCTTCCTCTACAGGCAGCGAGACTGTTATGGCTGGAACTTCATCTAATGCAAACACGAGTTAGCTGTGCAAATGCATGCGCATGCTATGGGTGGAGGGACAAAGAGAGAAAAGGATTCCTGGACACTGTTGACATTGTAGGACTATTGTACCATCCCTGGTCTATCTACTTTCCGTTTTCATTTTACATGAGAGAAAAATGAACAACAATATTTTAATCATTTGCTAATTTATCTCTATTACTAGAAAATAAAGAAAATGTTCAGTGATTTGTACTCCATAAAAGAAAATGTGAATTACAAATTTCATTGTGATTCCATATTGCTTTTGCTTTCTGCAGTTTATTTAAAATTTATTATTACCTAGCACATAGCATGGTTTATTCTTTATGTGTTCGACAATATTTAAATTGAATGTCATAAAAGACATGTCTGTTCTTTTTAATGATATTTGAAATGCAAAATATATTGAGAGAGATGGGAAAAAGAGAGACAGAAAGAGAGAGAGAGAGATTGAGTAACTAAGCTGTAAAGCTTTGTCTACTGACAATTTAACATGAAGAAAAAAAGCTGTTAGTGAATTCAGGAGATCAAGACTGTATTTTCAATCAAAACATGTCACTTTCTCATTTTTCTGCTTTATAAAACAAGTTGGATTGGATTATTTAAGAAATAACTTGAGATCAAAAAAATGAAGAGTTCTAAAATTTATTATCTACATAATATACTGCTAGGTTTTCACTTCTGGATACTTTTCTAAAATAATAATAAAAATGTTTTATTACAGATAATGTCAATAATATATCAAACTGTTGGTAACATCCTGTATTGTCACATATGAGAAGTGGAAGATTTGAGGCTATTCAGAGGGTTTTTTGTTGTTGTTCATTTTGTTTTGCTTTTAACTGAGATAAGTTGTTTCTTCCAGTAGGCAAACAAAATATTCAGTAGTTAGAAAGATACTTTGTGAAGAAATTTCTCAAAATATTAAAAGGTTCCCAATAAGAATATATGTATATGTAACTTCCTTTTCTTGCTCTTCCCAATAATTTTATTTGACATTTGTGGGGAGATTTTAATAGACTCTCTGTATATCCTTCCTCAATAGTAATAAATTCCTGTTACTAGCTAGTAACATTATCATTTGAAATAAAAGTTATTG
The DNA here is from genome assembly GCA_963575035.1 of Avahi laniger. Lineage (NCBI taxonomy): Eukaryota > Metazoa > Chordata > Mammalia > Primates > Indriidae > Avahi > Avahi laniger. The sequence continues at coordinate 3,606 of CAUYSK010024406.1, forward strand.
TTCTGCTCTACCACTGCTTTGCAGCTAAATGTGACTGTAAGACTATATTCTTCTAATAAAAGGTAAGCAGAAATATAATGTGGCATTAAGGAAAGATTTCTTCCCTTAAAATGAAAGAAGAATACATTTCCTAAAACTCCTTCTCTTTTCTGCTACTTGATATACTTATAGGTCCCTCCAGTATAAGGTTGAGATGAAATGAAATTAGATCAGAACATATGAAGAAACACTCTCATCAACAGTGAGCCACAGACCTCTGTATCTCTTTAATGTGACAGAATAAATAAACTGAATCTTCAGTCCTTAACCTGATTTTTTTCTTTTGTATGTATCCAAACCTAATTCTAATTGATACCATACCTATATTCTTACATCTATGAAGCACTCAATGCACATCTCCTGGATATCTGAGACAGATTTTTAAATGTAAAAGTGAGCTTGCTTCTGCAAGTTCTTAATTCTCTAACTCATGGATTGATTCCAAATTTATAACACACTAATTTTTGTTTAATAGTTATTTTCAGTCAATTTTTTGAAAATTTTAGTGGTACATGCACACAAACATTTTACTAAATTAAGATGTTCATAGAAAAAGGAAAGGTTATAAATCCATCAATGAAATTATCATACTGAATTTATTCCTTTAAGCACTTCAAAAATTAGGTTGTGTAGGTTATGTAGAAGAAATAGGTTATGTAGAAGAATTATCTACCTTAAGGTTTTGAGTTTGATATTTATAGAAACAGAGACATTGCAAATAGTAACAAAAAAATCAAAGCATCATTTATCCAACTCAAAATAAGAAAATTCAAGGTAGGAAAGAACGTCCATTTCAGAACTTAAATGCAATGATTGAAAAGCTTTGGTGGGGAGAGGACATTATTCCCAAATTAGTTGAAATTTCTTATTCCATAAAAATTTCTGGGGAATTTTGATTTTGAAATTAAGCTTAGACCTAAAAATATCCTTAGTCCTTGAATGTGTGCACGTATGTGAAAGTGTACATTACATTTACTGGATAGTGATATTCATGATGAAGATGTCTAATTGTGTAAAATATTTAGGTATTTGTCTTTAAAATTCTTGCTCTAGATGCAGATTTTGTAATAATTTAGTAATTTTTAATGTCATCATGTTTAATATTTATGAACTTTACTACATAGTGCATTAAAATAAAAAACTGATACTTATTGAGAACTACATAACAGGTAGGTCATATAATGTAGTTATGGACACTTTATATATTTTGTTTTTTAATCTCAAACCAAGAAGAGAAAGAGCAAGAATTTAATCCATAGCCAGATTTTTTCACTCTATTGCATTAACTCTATAGTTTTAATTTTGTTAGCAAATATAAAGGATAATTTAGTGATTGAGTTACAGAAAATAATTGATGTCTCTTACTAACATATGCCCACTTGCTGAAATGTCATTGTTTGGGCCTCTAAGTCAAGCAGACAAGTCGGCAACACTGATTTGGTAGAAACATGTACCCATTGCAAATGGAGTAAATAATGGCTTAAAAAAAGAAAAAAAAAACAACCTAAGAACTAAAGGCAACCTTTTAAGAGCTGAACTTGCAAACCTAAAAATACCAAGTGATAAAAGTGTCATCACAGACTGCTTAGAAACTTGAAAGAATTCTCTTAAGTGTGAAGCCTGGTGTTTGTTTTACAGAGCTAGAGAGCTGATAATTCCTTCTCACTAATCTCTATTTTTTTCTAAGAAACTCTATTTGTCCGAAAAATGATTTCCAATAAACCACAACATTTAACTTAAAAAAGCAGAGTAATGTAACAACTGGAAAGGGAGAGTGCTTTATAATCTTCTGAGGGTAGTTTTTAAGCCCTAGATTCCTCTATACCACTCTTAAAGATTTTGTTACAATGTCCAGTACTTGACCCAGGGGGTATATATACTTAAGATATATACTTGGAGATTCTCCTGAAAATGGTCTCAGGAACACATTTTGAGAATTACTGAGTCTCCATATTAATATAATTTATGCCATAGTACATAAGCATACGATTATAGATTTAAATGAAATCAATCAGTATGAGAAGCCTCAATTTGCCAATGAAAAAACAACTCAGTTGAATGTCAACTCAGTTAAATGTGTAGGATCTGAGACTTTTCCCTGCCACAGAAATTAGTGTGCTGTAGTTTCTTGGATGCAGGCAAAAGACATGCTCGCCTAGGTCAGAAACAAAGGACTTTATTACTCACTACACAGCAAGCAGCATGAGCTTCACGTTCATGCCAATTCTCCTTATCCCGCTGATGTCATAGCGATGACACGGAACAGCACAGGCAGACGCTGCACATGTAGAAAACCTTGACTTCTCTACAACAGGACTGCCCAAAAAACAGTCCAAACCTTGCCCTGTGTTGAGATATTATTTCCATTAACATCAAATTAACCAGCCTTTTCTCTGGAGGGAAATACCATCCCAATCTTCCAAGGCTGTTTACCCTATAAATATCCTTCAATAATTAGTCTAGAACAAAAGCTTACAAGACATGCAGAAACAGGAAAGACTCACGGAGAAGTCTCTCCCAACAAGGTATAATTACATGAATCTCAATGTCTTATGTCATCTTCAACATGACTTGGTCATTTTTGCTGCTCTCCCTAGATAGATATGAGGATTTCTTACCACTGCCTCACTAGGTTTCCTGAATATTATAAGAAGATGTTCACTCGGCGTAGTTCCATGAGGAAAAGATGATCTATAATTCTACAGCATGAAGCTGGGTAAATGTGGCCTGGAATTCAGTTCCTGGGCACTTCAATGTGCACTTAACTTCTGTCCTTTTAGATAACTTTCCGAGGCATGATGCATGTTTGGGAAGTCTATTTAGTGATGTAAACCCCTCTCAGGTTTCTTCTCCCCTCAAAGTTCCCACCCCCCATCACAGCTTCTTTTTCTCTCCACAATTATTTCTTCAAAATAATTTCTCTCCACAATTATTTCACCCCCATGCATTGTAATTTTACAATAGAAATTGAAGGACCTTAAACACAAGCCAGATTTTTAGAAAATTCTTTTCAACTTCTCTAAAACTGGGAGGTCTCAATCTCTCAAACTCGACCAATATATTTTCACTATTAACTTCAAATACAGCAAAACCATGGAGAAAAACCCTAATATTTACATTTTCCCATTAAAGCCAATAGTAATATTTCAGCACAAATATGTAATATTTTCAATATTTTTTGCTTAAGATCTTTGAGTCAATCCAAAGTTGAAATGCTAGAAAGATGAGCTCAGAAAATGATGGAAAGTTTAATAGTTCATAGTGAATATATTCTCATTAGACTTACTAGATTTTTCATTATGACACAATCTTTCCTTTGTTAATACTTATTATTATTATTTATTGGGAAACTTCCAGTGCATGGGCTGGATTTCTGGTGAGATTAAGTTTTATATTTAAAACACACAGGGTAAAAGGAACTATGTTAAGCAACATGATGGTTATTACTATGCATAAAATAAATATGGCACATAAACAGACCTCAAAAAGATTATGGCCCCAGAGGGAAAAACTATTTTTCACAAATAACTGTAGTGCAGGGTAACAAGAGATTCTTCTTTGGAGAGTTATTAGTTTCCTATTGCTGCTATAACAAATCACCAAAATTTAGGGGCTTAACACAACACAAATTCATTCTCTTAAATTTCTGAAGGTTAGAAATCCCAAAGCAGTCTCTCTGGGCTAAACTCAAGGTGTTGGTCCAACTGCCTTCCCTGTAGAGGCTCTATGGGCTTACTCCAACCTGTGCCACCATTGCCGCATCTCTCTCTCAGACTCTGGCATTCCTGCTTCCATGTATTCCTTTATATGGACCTCAGTAATTACATACCCTCACCATGTAATCCAGGATAATCCCCCCATCTCAAGTTCCTTAATTTAATCACAACAGCCAACTCTCTTTTGCCATATGAGATAACATATTCATAGGTTATGGGGACTGGTATGTAGATCTATTCAATAGACAATTATACCACCTAACACAGAGCTGTATATATCTTTGTAGTCATTACCAATAACAATCCTATAATTTTAATTAGATACATCCCTAAAATTCCAATTATGGCCAGTGAAAAAATTAGTAATCTTATAAACAATAGAGGTAAATTATTTTCATATCAATTTTTAAAAAATAAAAAAAATACTGTTAGTACTGAACTAGGCCATTTAGAAAGATAGAGAGGAGAGAGAGAACCTCTGTGCTTTCTCATATTCCCTCATGAAGGCAAACTGCTAATCTACCTAAAAAAAGAGAAGCCTTGGAACATTTTTTATTACTCTAGTGAAAAATTCTGTTAATGAAAGAGTAGTTGACCTTAAAGTGGTCCGGTATAACAGCTACTGAACTTGTTGACTGCTTATTGATTTCTTAGCTTGTTTGCTAATATTCTGTTCACAGGTTAACATCCATAGCTTAAGTGTGATGACTACATCCCATTCCAAAACTAGATAATAATTTCAAAGGCAGAAAGAAGCAGGTGAGCTTCTTATCACAGTATGATAATATTTTGACACTACTGTCTGCCTTGAAGTCAAAAGACTGGAAAGGGCATACCCTTGAAGCTTCATTCTGATGTCACAGTGTGATCTGAATGAATATTCATGTTTTCCAGTGTCTAAGATGCTGTCATGTCAGGGTTCCATCAGTTATTAAGCAATAACAACATGATGTTGTTTTGATTATTCTTGTTTTATTATTCCTACCAATTGCTATAATGTAGACTTGAGCATCAAAGTTCTATCTCCTAACTAAAGCTGATTTGTTATTTTAAATAACATGTAATTCATAAAAATTATAGAAAAATATAGAAACGGTGTAACAATCCAGCATGTAATTCTTTCAGCTTTAAAAACTTAATATTAACTTATGCTCCCGACAAAGATGGGGTAATAAAGATGGATTCATCCTTCCACCTGAAACAGCCAAAAAGCAGACAAAATATATAAAATAATTGTTTTCAAAGATATCAGTCAATAAAGAGCATGAGTAAGATGAAAAAAGCACGGGGGTGCTAAGATTGTCTGAGCTTTACCCTAGGGAGAGTGTTTTCAAGTCATATTATAAAGTAGATATTCAGGCAGACCATGAAAAATTCCCTGAGGAGATGGGGCTGAGAATCCAGGGAGACCAAGATGGCTCAAGTTTGAAAAGCACAGTACAACACAGCAAGGAGCTTCACAGAGAGAGAATTCCAGAGATCTGGAGAAAGTCCTCCTCAAGTATTCAACTGAGTACTGATCATATATGTGTGTGAGAAAACTACCTGAGGCTGGGGAACAAAACACTCAAAGTGGTTAGCTCCTGACGCCCATATAGGGCAGGAATAGTGCTAGTTTCCATCAGGAATACTGGAAAGCTTCATAATTCAGGGAAGACTGAGTGTGGTATACAGAAGTGCAGTGTCTCAGTAGAGAGGAATAATAAACCCTAATCTGAGCACTGCTCCAATCCCCTGTAACCAGTATTAAAAGCTGACGCAGAAGGAATCAAATTATCTCCAAAAACCCAACTTCATTGCAGAAGAGAGCTCAAAAACTTTATTAGAATACAAAATATCTCCAACCGTGAGCCCATTCTACTAAGTGAACTATCACAAGAATGGAAAAACAAGCATCGTATGTGCTCACCATCAAATTGGTACTAAGTGATGAACACTTAGGTGCATACATAGCAATAACATTCATCGGGTGTCAGGCAGATGGGAAAGGGGAGGAAGGGATGGGTATATTCATACCTAATGGGTGTAGTATGCACCGTCTGGGTGATGGACACTCTTGAAGCTCTGACTTGGGTGGAACAAAGGCAATATATGAAACCTAAACATTTTTACCCCCGTAATATGCTGAAATAAAAAAAAAAGAATACAAAATGTCTACCACCCTAAAAAATAAAATTCACAATATATGGTATTCAATAAAGAATTAAGAGACACGTGAAGAAGCAATGAATTGAAACATAGCCATAGGCGACAAAGTTGTTAGAATTAGCAAAGAAATTTAAAAAATTGTTAAAAGTATATTCAACATGTTCAAAAAGTTAAGTGCAGACATGAACAACATAAAAATCACATTTCTAGGAATGAAAATTAAAATCTCTGATATAAAAATATACTAGATGGGATTAATGGCAGATTAGAAATTGCAGAAGAGTTAGTGAACTTGAATAAATAGGAATAAAAATTTTACTAAAAAAATGCAAACTGTAAGAGAAAATAATAATAATGAACAGAATATCAGTTAACAATGAGAAAGTCTTAAGTGGACTAATTTACATGCAATCAGAGTTTCTAAAGTAGAGAAAGGGAACAATGGAAAAAATATTAAAGAAACAGTGATTGAAATTTTTATAAATTTGATGAAAATCACAAACCCATAATAGAAGAATCTCATGTACTCTGAACAAAAGAGACATGAAGAAAACTACTTCAAAACATCTCATAATCAAATTACTTAAAACCAGAGATGAAAAGAAAACCTTAATAAGCACTTTGAGAAAAAACACACATGAACAGAGGAACAAAATGAGCATGATGACAAGTGAAAAGAGAGCAGAGCGTGTTTAAAGTTCTGGGAAGAGGAGGGAAAAACTGTCAAAGAGAACTTTATACCCAACAAAAAGTTTCTTTCATTAATTGCAAAGATGTGGAAACAACCCAAGTGTCCATCAATACATGAGTGGATTAATAAAATGTGGTATATGTATACCATGGAGTACTATTCAGCTTTAAGAAACAATGGTGATATAGCACCTCTTGTATACTCCTGGATAGAGATGGAACGCATTCTACTAAGTGAAGTATTCCAAGAATGGAAAGACAAGCACCACATGTACACACCGTCAAATTGGTATTAACTGATCAACACATAAGTGCCCATATAAGAATAACATCTATTGGATGTTGGGCAGGAGGGCGGGGGAGGAGGGAGGAGGGATGAGGGGACGGGTATATGCATACACAAAGAGTGCAATGCACACCACCCGAAGGATGGACATATTTGAAACTCAGACGTGGGCGGGGGGGTGGGGGGAGGCCAAGGGCAACATACGTAACTAAACATCTGTACCCCTATAATATGCTGAAATTTAAAAAAAAAATGAATGAGAAGATAGCACTACAGATAATAGAAATTAAAAGGATAAGGAAAATTATAAACGTTACACTAATTACTTTGAAAACAAAGTTTCTTAAAAGATACAAATTGCCAAAAACCACTCAAAAAGAAATAAATAACTTGAGTAGCCCTGTATCTACTAAAGAGATTAAATTCACAGATAAAAATAACTGTATATACTAGCAATAAAAAAATGGGAGTGAAATTAAGAAGAAATACTATTTCGAGTAGCATCAGAAAATATTAAATACTTAGAAAGAAGTTTAACCAAATATATCCAAGACCTGAGCATAGTACCTGAGACAGTGTGGTGCTGGCATAAAGACAGATATATAAATTAATGGAACAGCACTGAGGGCCTGAACATAGCTCACACATACATTGTCAACCAGTATTTTAGAAGGGTCCCAAGATAATTCAATGGAGGAAAAGTTAGTCTTTTCAACAAACAATGCATACTAAATACGCATATGCGAAAAACAAAAACAGAAAACCCTGTGTACAATCCACAGCTGTAATCCTAGCACTCTGGGAGACTGAGGTGGGAGGAGGTGGGAGGATGGCTCCAGCTCAGGAGTTAGAGACCAACTTGAGCAAGAGTGAGACCCTATCTCTACAAAAATTAGAAAAATTAGCCAGGTATGGTAGGGTGCACCCGTAATCCCAGCTATTTGGGAGGCTGAGGCAGGAGGATTGCTTGAGCCCAGGAGTCTGAGGTTGCTGTGAGCTATGATGATCCCACTGCACTCTAGCCAGGGCAACAGAGTGAGATTCTCTCTCAGAAAGAAGAAAAAAAAAATTTTGGTCTTTGTCCCAGGTTCCTGGCACAGAGCTTCTAAAGCCCTTGGAATTCCCTGAGTGACAGACAGTCTTTCGTATTCATAACAAGCCCCTCTTAGACATACCTGAGTTTATACTAATGAGGAGCCCCGTGGAGGGCCCCCAGACAGCTTCAGACTAGCAGCTGGTCATCAGAAAGATCAAGCCATGATTAGAGAGCTGGAATTTTCAGCCCTTCACTCCACTCCTGACCTGTGGGGAGGGAAGGGGAGAGGAGCTGGAAATGGAGCTCAATCACCAATGGTCAATGATTTAGTCAATCATGCCTATGTAACGAAGTTCACATTTAAAAAAACCCTAAACCACCAGGTATAGGGAGCTTCCAGGTTGGTGAACACATCGAGTGCTGGGAGGGTGGCACACCTGGAGAGGGCATGGAAGCTCGTAACCTTCCACCTTAACGTTGCTCCATGCATCTTTTCCATTTGGCTGTTCCTTGGTTTTATTCTTTATAATAAACTGTTAAAACTAAAGCACTTTCCTGAGTTCATGAGTCAGTCTAGGAAATCTCATTCCTGACACCAATTGTGATATCTTTTCTAACATCACCACTGAAAACAAATGTCTAGGATGTTTCTACACCAATTCTCCAATTATCTAACACCAAGTGGGTGTTGGATAATATATCCAACAATTCAATTAAATTCTGACACTAAAACCCAAAATTAGTAGGATCCCACAGGTTAAGGGGTCTTGTAAGACTGCCCTCACTCTGGATGAGGGTCATGAGTCCCAGGGGCACTTAGGGACCCATTCTCCTCCTAAGGTTCATTAATTTGCTAGAATGGGGCCAGGCCCAGTGTCTCATGCCTGTAATCCCAGTGCTTTAGGAGGCCAAGGCAGGAAGGCTGTGACCAAGAGTTGAAGACCAGCCTGGGAAACACAGTGAGACTCCACCTCTACTAAAAATTGAAAAAAAAAAAAAAATCATCCAGGTGTGGTGTGCCTGTAGTCCCAGCTACTCAGGAGGCTGAGGTGGGAGGATCACTTGAGTCCAGCAGTTCAAGGTTACAGTGAGCTACAATTGTGCCACTGCACTCCAGTCTATGTGACAGAGCAAGTCCCTGTCTCTAAAACAAACAAAAAGTCTGTCTCTAAAACAAACAAAAAAATCGCCAGGAGGACTCACAGAACTCAGGAAGACTTTATTTACAATTACCACTTTAAAGTATACAACTCAGGAACAGACGAATGGAAGAGATACACAGGGCAAGGTATGGGGGGAGAGGTATGGGTGCAGAGCTTCCATGACCTCTCCGGGCTTATCAGCCTTCCAGCAAATCAATATGTTCACTAACCCAAAAGCTCCCTGAACCTCATTGTGAGGGATCTTTATGGAGGTTTCATTACACAGGCATAACTGATGAAATCATTGGCCACTGGTGACAGTGCTCAATCTCAGCCCCCTCTCCCCTCTCCAAAGGTTGGCGGATGGAGGAGGTATTAAACATTCTAACCCTCTAAACCCATGGTTGGTTTTTCTGACAACCAATCCCCATCCTGAAGCTATCTAGAGGACCCCTGCCTTGGGTCATTTCATTACCAAACAATAAGGTACTCTTATCACTCAGGAAATTCCCAGAGCTTAAGGAGCTCTGTGCCAAGAACCAGGGCAAAGACTCAATTATACTTTCCATTATACCATAATACCACAATCCATATCTTACAATACATACAAAAATTAACTCAGAATGCATACTAGGCCTAAATGTAAAACATAAAAACTACAAAAGTACTAAAGAAAGCATAAGAGAAAATCTTTGTGACTTTGGAAGAGAATTTCTTAATTCACAAAAAAAGTACTAATCATAAAAGAAAAAAATTAACAAATCAAGTCTCCAAATGAAGAACTTGTTCTTCAAAACAAATTATAAAGGAAAAAAAAGGGCAAGCCATTGAGTGAGAGAAAACTCAGAAAACATATCAGATAAAAGACTTGTATGAAAAATATAGACAGAATTCTTACAACTCAGAAAGAAAACATTCTAATAAAACCATGGGGAAAAATCTGAACAAACACTTCCCCAAAAAAGATACATATGTGACAAATAAGCACACAAAAAGATGTTCAAAACCATTAATCATTAGAGAAATGCAAACTAAAACAACAATGACCTATGACTACCTATCCATTAGGATGCCTAATTTTAAAAACTGACATTATTAAGTATTGGTGAAAATATGAAATGTGAAACTTTCATAATATACACTGCTGGTGGGAATTCGAAATGGTACAGAAAGCTGTAGGCAGGTTTTTTGTTTTTGTGATTTTTTTTTTTTTTAATTTTAAGCAATGAGGTCCCACTCTGTCAGCCAGGCTGCAATGCAGCGGCGTGATTCTAGCTCACTGTGATCTGGAACTCCTCACCTCAAGAGATCCTCCCGCCTCAGCCTCCTAAAATACTGAGATTACAGGAGTGAGCCACCATGCCTAGCCAGTTTCTTATAAAACTAAACATACAGTAATGATAAAATCCAGTAATTACATTCTAAATACTTACCTGAAAGAAATAAAATCATATGTTCACAAAAAGCCCTGTATGTGAATGGTCACAGAAGCAGTATGCATAAAAGCCAAATAGAAAAATCCAAATGATCATCAACTGGTGAATAAACAATTTGTGGTATATCCATACAATGGACCACTCAGCATATAAAATGAATACTCAGCCATCAATGAAAATCACACTCAGCAATAAAATAAAAATCATACACAGCATTAAAATGAAACCACTAAAACATACAACATGGACAAACTTCAAAGCAATATGCTAAATGAAAGAGGCCAGACACAAAAGACCACCTACAGTATTAACTCATTTATAAGAAATTCTAGAAGAGGCAAAATTATAGTAGCAGCAGGGAGATCCATAGTTTAAGAGGTCAGGGTAAAGGAAGGAGATTGACCACACATGGACACAAGAAAGTTTTTTAAGTGATGAACATGTTCTATATCGTGACTGTGATCATGGTTTAAACGTCTGTCAAAACTCATCAATTACACATTTAAAACTGGTTAATTTTATTCCAAGTAAATAAACAAGTTATTTCAAAAAATGCAAAACAACAAAACAGAAGAATCCTATACTGCCGTGCTAAACTAATACAAATTTGTTGTATCTCTCCCTTCACTTTACCTACCAAACTCTCTAAGGGACTAATATTCAAATACATAAATATAACAATTTAAGATTCTGAAACAATAAGGAATAGATTATTTCATTAAGTCAGAGGCTCCCACATATCCATGTCATGACCTCTCTAGACATTTGAACAATACACACAGCATATCAATGACATATGTTGACAATTTTAGTGAGAAGTCTTTAGTCATAACACAATTTACTAGAATTCAAAAGCAGAAGCAAAACTCTTTACTTTTTTAAAAAACCCACACTGGCATAATTCAGTGAAACACTCAATTTAGAGTTCTACATACAGGCATCAATTACCAAGAATTATTTATTGTCTATTTCAGGAATGTCACAAGAAAAAATCTTCAGTCTCAGTAATTTCTCAGAAAATCTCATTTCAAAATGTTATGTCAAAAACAAGGTATATGTGCTTTGTTACTTAGTATTAGAATAGTAAAAACACAAAAATAAATAGATGACTGTGATTACATGTTTACCTCCAATGCAACAGCCCAACCAAAAGAACTTTTTCATAATTTCATGATAGGCAATATATTAAAATGTTGACTATCTAAACATTTTGAAATAGCAGAATTATTTCAGTTTCCCTGTGTGTGTGTGTGTGTGTGTGTGTGTGTGTGAGAGAGAGAGAGAGAGAGAGAGAGAGAGAGAGAAGGTAAACTTTAAAAATGAATGAACAGTTTCTAGAACATGCAAGGAGGCAGCACATATTCAGGCCAATTTCTTACGTAATCTACATAGCCAATGCTTCACAAGAAGCTTTAACTAAATGATAATTTCTTAGATTTCCAAGAGAAGTACAGATAAGTCATGAACCCAGAAGAGGTGTTCTAATCTACAAGAAAAAGTACACAACAGTGATTCTCAACCTAGAGTTATGCCAGGACATGGCATGTGAAACCACACCTGCATGGGAAACATTATCTACAGCCATGACAACTATGACATATTTTTATCTGTATGTAGATATTACTGAGGATGATAACAGAAACATTTATTTTACCACTACTGTTAATGAGATTTTGACATTACTTATCTTCCGAATCAACATAGGGTCACTAAGATGTGTAAATGCATAAAATTTTAAGAACTTTAAACGGAGACCTCATACTCCTAGATTTTAGATTAGAAACCACTGTACAGTAACGAAAACGCTATTCTAAGAATCAAAAGAAGTAATTTCAGCTAAGCCACCACCTTTAACCAGGTCCTTCACCCTCACAGGGATTCTGTAAAATTAAAGGGTCTGAATTAGTCCACAAGGTCTCTTTTAGTCTAAAATTCTTCCCCTCAAATGCTGTAACAATAATTCAGTAACTCAGTTAACAGCACAATTTTAGTTTCTAGAACAGAAAAATATACTTTGTAATTTTTCAAAATTATTTTGTATATATTTGCTTAATATGATTTGTTAATATAATTATTTCAGAAAGTTTGAAGATAGGAAATATCAACCCTAATCCATGATCTTATTTGTAGACATAGTTTACACAGCTGTAGTAACATTGGGCATAACATTTTGTATACAACTCACTACTCTTGTAACATGTATTTTCCACACTTCATATGTATTACTTTATATGTATATTTATATGTCATTGTGGGTATCACTTTAAAAAGCTGCTTAACATTCTAATGAGTGCATTTGTATACAGTCATATGTCCCTTAACAATGAAGATGCTTAGTTGTAAGAAAAGCATAATTAGGTAATTTCATCATTGTGCAAACATCACAGAATGTACTTACACAAACCTAGATAGTATAGCCTACTACACATCTAGGCTACGTGCTACAGGCTATTGCTCCTAGCAGTACAGTAACATTTACATAACACTATAGGCAATTGTAACACAATGAGAAGTATTTGTGTACCTAAACCTATCTAAACACAGAAGAAGTACAGTAAAAATACGGTATTATAAATGTTACGGGAGCACTGTTATATACGTAGTCTATCATTAACCAAAATGTTTTTATACAGCACAAGGCTATGTGTGTTTTTTTATATATTAGTATAATAAAATTTTAGAAAGATAAAAAATAAAAATTGCTTTATTTTTTATGTTCCATTCCTACTTCCACTGAAAAATTGCTATTTTTATTAGAAGCAGCATGGGGTAGAGGGAATAGGGTAAGAACGAGACTTCTCTTTGTATACTTTTTCATATATTTTGAGCTAGTGCCTGTTTTTTAAACTAAAATTTGATTAAATTAAAAATGTAAGTGAAATATGTGACAGTTATTAATCCTAAATAATAGATTAAAGTGAGAAGTCAAAAATCACTTGGCCCAACTTTCGATGCAATGTAGGAATCTCTCTAATCAGCCAGAGACACCACCAGTGACTAAGGAGGGTGGTCTGAGACAATTCAGAGAAGCTGCTACCCCAACGGCTCCTGGAAAAAGCATCGGTGAACTAAAGCACGGTTTAAAGGCTGATTCACTGCAGCAAACACACGCTGAGTCCTATTAAATGCTATGTTGTGAGAATACAAAAGATGATTCTCAAAGAATAAGAGAGGTTCTTATGCTCAAGAGATTTGAGGCAAGACTACTTTGTAAGTCTTAAGTTGTTAGAAATGAACAAGGTTATCACTAGAATACAGACATACAGAGAAGAGAAATCTCTGAGGGGGCGAAAAACGAAGAGGGAAAAATGATGACTTTGGGGGAAACCGGGAGGGTGCTAAAAGGATAATCAATAAATCGATATACTGTGTTTTTGAGGGTTTTAATTTTTAATATTACCACTTCAGAATATAAATTAAAGCTTTAATTATGTAAAGAGCTGCATTCTTCCATAATAATTGATAAATGTGGTCTGATTAAAATTAAGATGTTTATGCTAATATAGGTTACAATAAGTTTAAATACTCTTTTAACTATCTAAAAAGATGTTATTTACCTGGAATTATTATTTCATGTGTATGTATTAAAAGACAGATCTACTAGACTGCCTATTTCAAACATATGTAAGGAAAATCTTTCAGAGAAAAGTGAAAGAACGGCTCCATTATACATACTGATTTACTAAAATAAATGATTTGCCCCCACTTTTCTGTAATTAAAACATTTATTTCTTTTTGACAAAATACAGTAACAAATCGTTAAAAGAGTTAAAATATAAAAAAGTACCCTGTGCAAAAGTTTAAAAGCACATAAAGCAAAGAAAACAGATTTGATTAACTTAGAAAAAAGTATTCAAGGCTAATTTGTTATTCTGATAAACAGCATCTGGTACATTATTTAGTATGTCCCCAAAAAGGCAACCTGTAACAGAGAGTTACAAACTGTACTAAAGCATTCAAGCCTTTTTCAAAGCATATAACTAATGCAGAGATGCAGAAAGAATGGGCACAAAAAAGGCAAAAAAAAATTCTGGCCGGGTGCAGTGGCTCACACCTGTAATCCTAGCACTCTGGGAGGCCAAGGCAAGTGGATCATTTCAGCTCAGGAGTTTGAGACCAGCCTGAGCAAGAGCGAGACTCCATCTCTACTAAAAATAGAAAGAAATCAGCTGGACAACTGAAAATATACATAGAAAAATTAGCCGGGCATGGTGGCACGTGTCTGTAGTCCCAGCTACTTGGGAGGCTGGGGCAGAAGGATCGCTTGAGCCCAGGAGTTTGAGGTTGCTGTGAGCTAGGCTGACGCCACGGCACTCTAGTCCGGGCAACAGAGTGAGACTCTGTCTCAAAAAGAAAAAAAAAAATTCTACCAGTAACTATAGTGTAATAATTACAACACACATTGCCAGCAGAAAGACAATAATGCCACAATGATCATTAACACTCATTTTTAAAGTGTTATTCTGCCTTCACATCATCATTACTCCTCGAAGATTCATATAATTGGACCTTTCTTAAAAGCCCTAAAATGACTCCGCATCATCCCAGTAAGCCACCCATAGTCCCCAGGGGACCTCTCGGCCATCAGTCATGGTGTTAAATACATACACATTTGCCTCAAGACTATGTTCCTCTGGTCCTTAAAGTTACAGATGTAAGAATCCTGATTCCCTTGGTATAAGTTTTTCATATTAAGAAAGAAGAATTCAAAATATATGTAAAACCCTTATAAGAACTATTAGGGAGCCAAGCACAGCGGTGCACACCTGTAATCCTAGCACTCTGGGAGTTTTAATTTCATAATAAAATTTATTCACTTACCAGCACAGAATATCCCTGGGACTTCACTCCTGATTATTACGGTCCGTACTTTCTTATCAGATTTTAAAGCATCCACAGCTTTTGATAGCTAAACAGAAACAGGAAGGGTAAGGAGGAAAAAGAGAAAAAATCATTTTCAGACTGATGTCAAGACTGTATCTCAATAGTAGAAGTAAACAGTTTAATCTTTACACTCACCATCTTTATAAGATTTTTACTGAGTGAATTTTTGCCATAAGCTCTGTTTATTCCAAGAACCACAATTCCTAGTTGGGGGTAGGGGGAGCAGAGGAAAAAGCACAAGCACTTATGTTAGTGAGATATTCAGAGAACAGACTCCCCAACACACATCTCGCTAACTTGGAACTTAAATCCACCACCTTGCTGAGGTTCACTGCAAGAACTGTACCCTTATTCTCATGTTTAACTTCCCTTTCAAGATAAGCACATTTTTAAAGAAAATGGTATTTATAACATTTATAAAGTTAACCTAGTGCTTAATATCCATTGCTTTTCTTCAGCCTTTTTAGGGGAAAAGAACCCCATGACCTCATGTTCCCTTCAAGTTATCTCTTCTTAAGCACCACCAAGGTAATTTACAACATTTTGGTAAATTTTACACCACTAAATCAGACGAACCAAAGGGAAGGCCACATACTTATTAGTGAAAATTATGAATTACAGAATACTATTTAAAAGTTCGTTTCATTATCTTCAAGTATATACAGAATAGCTAAGGAAACTTGTCACATGCAAGTATTGTGTCTTCTGCTTTTTGCTACTATTGCGGCTGTTAGCATCTCACTTACTCCTTTGTCATACTACATAGTTTTCCATCCCAGGTTTCTCTCCTGACTTCTATCCCAATCACTTAACCTGAGGGCACTTCCATTTAGAAGTTCAACAAGTAATTCCAACTCAATCAATATAAAATAAAGTTCATTATCTCCCCACAAAACCCAGTTCTCCCTTCTACTGCCCCATTTTATCACAGACCATCATCTAAACCCAGCCTCCCATTCCAATTGCCAGTCAGATCAATTTTCTAAAAACAATTTTCTACGCACAGAATTCACCCCTACTTAAAATCCTTTAATTATTTATTTCAAAATATCTGAACTCAAAGACCTTGATTTGATATTCAAAGTTCTATAGAGCTTATACTCATAATCTTGTTCCCTGAGTAAACACAAATTTTCATTGTATCATATATTAGGAATGCCTTCCACTAGGTTGAAGTGGGTATGGTTCTCATTTGTAATTGGGTTAAACTGAAGACAACAAAAGGTACACATGCCTTCTCAGTGCAAGAAACTGTGCAAGCCCATTTTAAAAGAAGACATAAAGATGAACTTCAGCTTACAGAAGAATAAATGTGCAAGAATTCCAAATGCTCTCAATATGGAGAAAAGCATGAAAGAGCACTTGGTATCTGACAGGCTCCACATGAAATAGCCAAATGACCGTGGGTGGGTCCCAAACACTAATGACAACAGCTACCACTGACGAGCCCTTTAGTATGCCTCAGGCACTGTTCCTGCTGGCTTATGTGTATTAGCTCATGTAACCATCAGAACAACTCAAGAAGTCCACATTATTTGCATCCTTAGTTAACAGATAAACTGATATTTGGAGAGATGAAGTAACTACTTTCAGCTGGTAAGTGCAATCTAACTCCACACTTGGAGAGAACTACGCTACACTGTTCAAGCTTCAGTTTCCTCATGAAGAAAATCAAGGAGCAAAGACTAGACGTGCTCACTCATTCAACCATATGGTGTGCACACTATGGTGCTCAGCCCTCAAAGAACTAGAGTCTAAGAAGGAAAGACAAACATTAATAATTATAAAAAGGTGCAATTTAAAATGCTTTTTAAATGGTACTACAGTCACTTGTAACCAGAACTGATATGGTCTGGGGGCAAGGGAAGTTGGCTGGAGAAAACTTACGCAAGACAGTGTTATTTCAGATGAGACTGTAAGGATGAGCAGGAGTTAAGGTGGAAATGGGAGGGGGGCTGAATTCCAGGCAGAGGAAACATGGGAGAAAGCATAAACTAGTCATGGTCCCTCTGAAGGTCCTGTCACCCAGGAGGAGGAGAAAAGTGACCAATGAGAGTGGCAGGTCAACACAGGCCAAAGAGAATGGCGTTACAGGCCCTGCTAAAAAGTGTGGTCTTCACCCTAAGAATAGGAGTAACTACTTAAGGAGTTTAAGTAGGTATAAACACACACATAGGAAAACAGGGAGGGAGGGGACGGTTTCTGTACTTGGAGATCACACCAGAAGTGGAGAGGGGTGCAGACTTCAAGGGGGCTGTAGTCCAGTCAGGAGATACTGGTGTGGCTGAGACTGGCAGTGGCAGAAATAAAGGACAGTGAAAGGACTCGAGAGCTATTCAGAATCTAAAATGAGTTAGTGTTGACTAGATTGAGGATTGATTGAACTAGGAGGAGGTGTTAAGGAATACCTGCCAGGTTTCTGGCTTCAGCAATTGGATGGAAGGAGATTAACATTCAATGAGACAAAACCATTGAAAAACACCAGGGTGAGGGTTGAGGGAGGTAAAGCTCATGACTGCCCTTTTGAGCTACAGTGAATCTGAAGTGCCTTTGAGATATCCAAGTTGGTATCAACTCTCAGGGTAGAAGCTAAGAATGTAGGCTCGAAGTCCGACTGCTGGTGTAGAAATCCCAGTGGCCACTTACTGGCTATTTGACCTTGGGTAAGTTACTTAACCTGTCTGATTCTCAGTTTCTTACTCTCTTAAGATACTAACAGTTCCAAACTCTCCGGGACTGGGTAAGGATCAAATAATGTAATATATATTAAGTTTACAATTCAAGTACCCAACTGTTATCATCCCTTCTATTATAGCATGAATACTTCCGATGCAGTAAGTACTGAATATTACCATAATTTCTGCTAGATATGATACTTCTGACATCATTACTGAAGTTTAAAGTGCCATCAAAATGCTTCCACCAGCACTTTTGGTCCCATATTTGGGGTCTGATGTTTTGGGTACTTCCACCTCAAAGAGCTGGAAATTAGCTCTGCAATCTAAAATGAGTCATCCAATACCCAACAAATGCACCATCAAATGTGTAAGTAGGCTTCTGATACTGCAAAATGGAATAAAACAGCTTTATTCAGCAGAACCTAAAATTTTTTGTTTTGTAATTCTCCCATTTTATGTCACAATTCAACAGCTTCTCAAGAACTCAAATTATCATGCACCCCCTCACATAGCCTTGCCAAAACAAGTTTATCCAAACTCAGAAAAGCTTAAACATTCAAATGCCAACCTTGAATTCCTATTTTAATTCTAGACTTTTCCTGCCTTTTTACAAAACACATAAAAATCTTTGGTGAATTTGTAACAAGTTCATAATGCAACATTAACCCTGCTCTGTAAAGTTTACACAACTGAAAGATGAACGTAGCAACTCTGGCTAAAACTTAAAACAAAACAAAAAATGAATACATTTTGCGTGTATAAAATTGAAATTATACACCCAAAGTGCAAATTCTCCTTCCCTTGGACCCATCTAATCCCACTCCCTAGAGACAGCCATAGTTATCTGTAGATATGTAACCTCCAAGAAAATGTTCCATATATATTTACATATGGAAGTAGAGTTATATACTACCAGTTTTGGTTGTTGCTACTTTACATAAATAGATCATATTTTCTTCTGGAGCTGTTCTCCATAAATAGGTTCATACATTTTTTTTTTTAATTCAGTCTTAAACATCACTCTATATCAAAATAAACAAAAATTGAGGGAATTTGTTGCCAGTAGGCCTGTCCTACAAGAACTGTTAGAAGATACTCTATAGGAAGAAGAGAAATTAAGTAGATCCATAACTCAGATCTGCATAAAGAAAGGAAGAGCTTCTGAGGACTCAGTGAAGGTAAAATAAAAACTTTTATTTTTCTTACTCTTAACTGCTCTAACATAACAATTTGTTCAAAATAATAATAGGAACAATGCATTCAATTATGTATGTTTACATATAAGTGAAACAGAGGGAGGAATTAGAAATATTTTGTTATTATTGTTATTAAGGTACTCACACTATCTTGAAATGGGATAGTGTTATTTGAAAGTAGATTTGCATTAGCTGTAAATGCATACTGTAAACTCTACGGCAACCACTAAAAAGAGTAAAAAAAAGAAATGCAGCTGATATGCCAATAAAACAGAAAACTTAAATCATGTAAAGTCTTCAATTAAAACCACAAAAGGCAGAGAAAGAGTGCAAGACAAAAACAGGAAAAAAAAACAAGGGCAACAGATAAATAACAGTAATAAATATGTGAGATACTAATCCGATCATATTCAATTTGAATATTAGCCATAACAATCTGAATCAACAACACTTTGAACGTCAATTAAGACAGAGATTGTCACAGTGGATCAAGAAACAAAGACCCAACTATATGTTGTCTACAAAAAAACTCTGTGTCAGTGGAAAAAAACAAAACAAAACACAAACTGAAGGAGTTTGGAGTTTTTTCCTTTTCCCTCACTCAACAACAATCAACACACAAGACTTAAGTGACCAGATGTCGGGGGTTTCCCCTACCAACAACAAGCGATCAATCCTGCAGCAGACACTGGCTGGTGTCCTCTAATTCAATTCTGACACTACCTAACTGGAGATAGTGTCAGCTCCCACAAGTTGAGGGCTCATTCCTCAAAGCTTCCCCCTCCTCTGCTTCCCACTTCCACCCCACCAGTCCCCAAGGCCAGGCTTCCAGAACTTCTTACCAATTAGCTTCAAATTGGGTTTCCCATGATCCCCTTTTGAGTTTGATTAATCTGCTGGAGCAGCTCACAGAACTCAGGGGAACACATTTTCTGGTTTATTATAAAGGATAATTACAAAGGATACAGATGAAGAGATGCATAGGACGAGGTATGGGGAAGGGGAATGAAGCTTCCTCTCTTGGCATGCCACCCTCCAGGAACCTCCACATGCTCAACTTTCCAGAAGCAGCTATCCGAACCCTGTCCTTTCAGGTTTTTACGGAGGCTTCATTATACAGGCATGATTGATTAAACCACTGACCACTGGTGATCAACTTAACCTTCAGGCTCTCTCCCCTCCCTGGACATTGTGGGGTAGGGCTGGAAGTCCCAACCCTCTAATCCTGCATTGGTCTTTCTGGGGACCAGTCCCCACCCTGAAAATACCTAGGGGCTGCCAGTCATCAGTTAATCAGTAGCATACAAAAAGACAACACTTTAGAGATTCTGAGGACTTTAGGAGTTATGACAGGAAATGGGTCGAAGACTAAATACATATTTCACAATATCATATACACTTTAAATATTTAACATGCCCACAGATCAGAAATGTTTAGAGAAAGATACACCATGCTAACATTAATCAAAAGAAAGCAGAAGTAGCTATATTGATTTCAGACACAGCAGACTTCAGATCAAGGAAAGTTATCAGGGATAAAGAAGGACATTACATAATGAAAAAGCAGCCAATTTTCCAAGAATAGAATATTTAAGAATAAATTTAATCAAGAAAGTTCAGGACTGTATTCTGAAAACTATTAACACAAAACACACTGAAAGAAGTTAAAGACAACCTAAATAAACAGACATCCCACGTTCATGGAAGATTTAATATTAAGATAATAAAAAGTATTATCCAAACTGATCTATACATGCTGTCAAAATTCCAACAGTCTTTTTCGCAGAAATGGACAAGCTGATAAGCAAGGGACCCAGAATAGCCAAAAACAATTTTGAAAAAGAACGAAATTGGAAGACTCACATTTCCTAATTTCAAAACTTATTATAAAAGTGTGGTTCTGGTATAAGGACAGACATATAGATCAATGGAATCAAACTGAGAGTTCAGAAATAGACCCTTACAATTTATGGTCAATTGGTCTTTTGACAAAGATGTCAAGACAATTCAATGGTAATAGAATAGTTTTTTCAACAAATGGTGATGGGACACTAGACATTCACAACAAAAGAATGGAGTTGAACCCCTTCCTAACACCATATACAAAATTAACTAAAAATAGATCAAAGACACAAATATAAGAGTTAAAATTATAAAACTGTTAGACAGAAACATAGGCATAAATCTCCACAACCTTGGTTTAGGCAACAGATTCTCAAATAAGACACCAAAAGCACAACCAAAAAAAGAAAAACGGATAAATCAGACTTCATCAAAATTATCAAGAAACTAAAAACACAACCCACAGATTAGGAGAGAATATTTGCAATGATACGTCTGATATGAAGATAATATCCAGATTATATAGAGAATTCTTACAACTCACAACAAAAAGACAAAAACTCAAACTAAAAAATGAGCAAAGAGTTTGAATAAGCTAATAAGCACATAAAATGATGCACATCATTCGTCATTAGGGTAATGCAGGTCAAAACTACAATGAGGTATCACTTTACACCCACTAGCGTGGCTATAATAATTTTTAGAGAAAAAAAGAAGAGTGTTGGCAAGAATGAGAGAAATGACAGTCCTAGATTGCTAACAAAAATGTAAAAGGGCACAGCCACTGTGGAAAACAGTTCCCCAAAAAGTAAAACAAATTACTGTATGACATATATTTAAACAAATAATCGTACACAAATAAGCAAAAGCATTATTCATAATATCCAAAAAGTAGAAACGAACAAAATGGGTCTATCCATACAACGAAATATTATTCAGCCATAAAAAGGAATGAAGTACTGATAAACACTATTAACATGGACAACCTTGAAAATATTTTGCTCAATAAGTCAGACACAAAAAGCCACATATTATATGATTCCATTTCTATGAAATATCTAGGCAAATTAATAAAGACAGAAAGTAGATTAATGGTTTCCAGAGGCCAGGGGGCAAAAGGGAATGAGCAGCGACAGATTGAGGGGTTTATTCTGGGGTTTGCTCTGGAAGTAATGAATGACAGTGTTCTAGAATCAGCGGTAAGGGCTGTACAACACAGTGAATAAACTAAAAAGGACCGAATTGTATACTTAAAAAGGTTAAAATGGTAATTTTTGCACTATGTGAATTTCATCTCAATTTACAAAAAAGGGGAGGAAGTATACCTGGGAAGACCAATCACGAGGCTACTACAGAGGTCCATATGAGAGATGAGAGTACACAGGTTTCAGATAGTATAACAGTAGTGAAGATGGGAAGTAGACTGATTCCAAAAATATACTAAAGGTAGTATCAATATAACTGTCATCAATAATAGTAGAAACACTGCTTACATTCAATTTATAGATAAGGCACTTAGCAATTGTGATAGAACAAAATGTCACTATCATAAACTCTGATGACGTAACTAATGCTATAAAGGACAAACTGGAAGACAGAACAGCAAATATTCTCTCATCTTAGATCAAAAGGAGTACGGAGACTGTCCACAAAAATAATAATGCAGGTAACACAAATCAGTAAGACAGTAATAAAATCGTAATTCACAGCAAGGACTTAAGAAATGTTTTAAAAGTCCTTAATTTTGATGAAAAGGCCTGAAAGAGAAGGTGCGGCACCTTACTGTAATGCTTTGTATTTAATTTTTACCATGAGTAAGTATAATTTTTTTACTTTTAAAAATTTTGCAAACTTCAATAACTTATTACTAATAAATTACATATAATAAACAAACTATTGAAAACCACTAACAGAAAGAATACTCTTGATAAACCACATATATAATCCATGCTCTTGAAAATGCTACAAAAGTACTAACAACCTACATTAAAAAATAAACAGAAATTCCTTCACACAAACACAATAAAACATGCACAAGAATTGTAGCAATTTCTTAACAGCCAAATCTTAGAAACAAGTTAGAAATTCATTAAAATGTGATGACTGTAAACCTAGAAAACCCAAGAATCAATTTTTTTTAAAAAAAAGCATTAAGAGACATGAAATTAATATATCCAGAAACAAACAACAAAAAGTTGGTATCACAGAAGCACAAAGTAGAACTGTGGGTACCAGAGACTGGGGAAGAGAGAGAAGGGGGCCGAGGAGAGGACAGGGAGAGGTTGGTCAACAGGTACAAAGTTAGTTAGACAGGAGGAATAAATTCTGGTGTTCTATCGCATAACAGGGCTACTATGGTTAACAGTAAAATATTGCATGTTACAAAATAACTAGAAGAGAGGCTTTTGAAAGTTCTCACCAAAAAGAAATGACAAATGCATGAGGTGATGGATACAACTGCCCTGAATGGATCATTATACAACACAGACATGTATCAAAACATCAAATTTAAGCCCATAAATATGTATAATTACAATGTGTCAATTAATAAATAATTTAAAAATATATATATCCAGAAATAATAGACTTCATTAAAAAAAAGAAAGGTAAAAAGGCAACCATTTAGAAAATATATTGGGAGAAAACATCCCATTTTTATTAACAACCAGAAAGGAGGCAAAACAGGGAGGATAACCGAAAGATATTCTAACAGGAAATCTGGGAGTGTTGGTACTTTGAGACAGGAGTCTGCCAACCTCTTAATTTGCCAGCAAATTAATAAACTCTTTTTTTTCTTCTCCTCAAACCACTTGTCCTTGTTCTTCTGATTCAGTCTCAGGGGTAAGTGTCAAGCTTTCAGTAACAGAAGTTGATGTCCCTGCGTGGGCCCCAACCGAGCCCCAGTGGAATGACACCCCATGACTGCTGTAAGAGACAAGGAGCAGCCTCGGGTCAAAGCCCTGGGTCTTCCTGGGTTTTTCAAGGTGAGAGAGCAAGGGATGGCCCCAGCAGCTGCTGGAGCCTGTTTTCGCTCCGAGAAACTGCCGTCTCTGTCTCCCAGAAGTAGACACCACTCCCTGCACCTGAACTGAGGCGAGGAAAAGGAAACAGATTTGGGAAGCATTGCGAAAGCCACAGCCATTTGTAAAAAGCCTGTTTCCACCCATATGGGGGGCAGTTTTCAGACCTCCCTGTTGGATCTGTTTTGAGATGCCAGTTTGGGATTGGAAGTCAAGAGGTTGAGTGCAACTGAGGAGCTTGGTTTGGACTGAGCTCATTTGTGGTTCCCAGGGAACCGGGGGGATTGGGAGATGTTGGTTCTTTCATCTGAGAGAATTCGGTTCTCAGTTTGTCCCCTTTTGGATTAGGAGATGCTGAGTCTCAGTTGAGAATTCAGTTCTCAGTTTGTGGTTCCCATTTGGTTGGCCATGGCATTTTGTGTTGAGGATTCCCCATGTTGATTTGTTTATTTGTAAAGTTTTGTTTATATAGGAAGCTCCATCTCAAAGTCCCTCGGGAAAAACTTTGGCTGAATGGTTAACTTACAGCTACAAACTTATGTGTAAAGAGAATGGTGTTATTATAATCCAATGTACATGCTGGAGTGTGATGAGAAGCAGCCAATAAATGAAAATTCCCATTTGACTGATAGGCCTTGGCATTTTAGATTGTGTTGGAAATTCCCCATATTGTTTGCGTTTGATTATTTGTGAGTTTTTGTCTGGTGAGTTTTTGTACCTATGTCTAAAGATTATTGTGATACTACTTGTCTGGAATGTGAGGAAAAGTGGTGATTGGTACAGCTTGTATGGAGTATGAGGAAAAGTGGTGGCTGATAGTCCGTGGTTTATTCTGAGCTGTTGGTTCTTTTAACACATTGACTGTGTTAAAAGTCACAGTCTTTGTGATTTTTTTCTAGTGTGTGACACACTAGGAAAAAAAATGTTTTTCCTTGGGGCCACAGTGTTTTATTGCAAAAATAGAATAAGAACTTCAAAAACCAAATGATCCTTTCTAATATAATGAAAAATTTGTTTTTGTTTTCTATGCATGAGTTATGTGCAACTTGAAAAATAGTTCACACAGCTCCCTAGGTGAAGAGACGTGAGTTACGTATGCTTCACAAGGCCCCAGGCTCAAAACTAGCATGAGTTAAGTACAACTCACAGGGCAGTTAATGTGTTAAAATTCAGAGCTTAAATAAATGCTCAACCTGCCACTAAAGAGTTAAAATGTTGAGTCTCAAGCTCTCTGCTTGAGATAAACTCATTGTTTACAGTATACAAAATGATCCGTTTGTATAATTTTTGATAAATGAGGTCCTCCTGCCACCGCTGGAACCCTAAAGCCGGCCAGGGCAAGGCACTGTGCAGGGCCACAGCGCAGGGGTTGACCCGACTGGAGGGAGGACCAGGGCACACATGGCCCACTGCCAAGCAGATGCTGCAAAGGGGAAGGAACACCTGCCTCTGCCTCCATCTTGGCACCATGGGAGGGGCCAGGGTGAGTGCTGCCTGAACTAACTCTTCAATCCTATGCCCAGGAAATTATGACTCAGGGTTCAGAATGGTCTCTCCCAGCAGGAACCTGGATTTGGGCCAGAGGGAACCCATAGCCAGGGCTGGCAATTTGTTTGAATGTGCAAGAACCACCAGCAGGGTCCTTTGAGATAGTCAAAAAGAATGGGCAAAAAAGCCACCCTAGACTGACATTTTGTAAAGGAGGAGGACTCTGAAAGGAACATTGCTCAAAAGTTGCAAAAGTCTCCAGATAGCAAGACGCCCCCAGGAGAGAAAAATTTTTCTAAGGCAAGGACTCAGATGGCAAAGGAGGGGGCCAGAGCCCCCTGCCTTCAAATATCCCCACGGGAGCCCTGGGAAAAATTGACAGTAAGGATTCAGGTGGTGTCAAACCATGTGGACAGAAGTGGTCCAGTGGGGGGCCCCTTTCCCTGGCCACAGCCCGGACTCTGGCAGCAGCTGCGCCCAGCCAGACAGGGAGTAGCGAGTGAGAGGCCAGGCAGCAGTGAGGCAGCACAGGCAAGCAGCTGAGGAACTTGAACGGTCCTCCGTTACATTTAATGGCAGGATCCTGGGACTGTGTTGCCTCCTGGCTTTAAAAGGGCTCTCCTGCTCCATTTGATAGAAGCTTAGCAGGGGACTTGTAGAACCCGCAATCAGACAGATTTGTAAACTTGTATTAGCTTCTCTGGGGTTCCTAGGAATGGCGTCTGGATCCCAGACTTCAGACTGATGGCAAAGCCCTTGTACTGAGAAAAACGAGGAATGAGCCTTGGAGTCTTAGTATGGATGCCTAGAGGCATCCTATGGCCAATGGTATGTCAAAGCCACTGGACAATATTGAGAGAGGATGGCCGCTTTGCCTCCAGGCAGTAACAGCTACTGCTAGTTGTGTCTATTCTCAATCCTGCCACCCTTGGCCAGCCAAAGAGAATGGACCTTTACAACATGACTGTTTAGAGGTCCTGCAGGCTGTGTATTCTGGCAGGATGGATCTGTCAGATCAGCCCATGCCAGAGTAAGAATGGGATCTTTCTTTAACGATGGGAGCAGCTTTATGGATGAGGGGCTAGATGTGTGGTGATGGCAGAAGTGCCACTGCCACCTGGGACTTCAGCCCAGGAAGCTGAGCTGCAGTTATCAAGGGGAAAAAGGTAAACATTTACACAGACTCTCATACGCTGTTATGATTGTGCATGCTCATGGTGCCATTTGAAAGGAAAGGGGTCTCCTGACAGCAGGAAATAAGAATATCAAGTGTGCCACTGAAATAACGGCCTCGATACAGGCCATGGCTGAGCCCAAGCAGGTGGCCAGCATGGCAGAAAGAAGTCAGGCCACTGGCAGAGCTGCTAAGGAGGCCGCTGGAGTGATCTGTTCCTCAGGGTCTCAAGACCCCAGCTAGATTTAGACCCCCTTAAAAACTAAAGACTGAGGCTCTGACATTTGGGATGACACAGCTAAATGGACACAGAATTCTCATAGACTCGTCTTTCACTCAAAGCTTTGGTTCAGCCTTATGAGGTACCTACATGAATATACACATTGGGAGCATGATGACTTGATGGATTGGTGGGACCTCATTTGAGAGCACCCCATTTACAACTAATCGTACGTGCTTGGGGCAGCCCAAGGACAGAAAGGCGATCTGCTACAAAGGGAGCCCAACATGTGGGGATCCAGCCTTTTGATGATTTCACTCAGATGCCTAGGCTTGTATTGGTGGATACCATTTCAGGCTGGGTAGAGGCTTGTCCTACCTGGAGGAAAGAAAGGAGCATCTAAAGTTACTGAAATCCTTCTGGAGGAACCCACTCTGAGATGGGCTCCTACCAGGAGCTCACAGGGCCTTTGCCAAGCTCCTGCATGTGTACGGGAACAGGCCTCAGAGAACAACGGGATGACAGGCAGCAACAGTCCAGGGAAAGAGACCAAACAAATGGAGAACACCACACTGGTGATGGAGACCATGGACAGACAACTACGGAGACATTTCAGCAGCTCCTCCTTCTACAGTGAGGACGCCAACAGACACCCCATTGCCAACAGGACCCAGAAGGACGCTCCACGGAGCCCTGGACATTTTGCAAGAGTGATAATAGACCATTCCCTTTGTAGCAGAGGTAACCCAGCAAGTAAATAAAGCCCTACAGCCAGAATAGAAATTGCATGCTTCCTGGAATCGATACAGGAAGCCCATCTAAAGTGGGATAAGATATTGTTGCTTGCCCTCCTCTGGGTAAGGGTAGCCCTCTAGAATCAGGCTTAAGTTAAGCCCCTAAGAAATAGTTTATGAGAGACCTTTCCCAGCACCCCGAGGTAACTATGGTAATATAAACATGAGTAAAAGAAAATAGAGTAAAACAATATGTCGAAGGAGGGCAAGATGCTAACCACCATACATGAATCTGCCTCTTTGAGGTCCCTGCCCCAGTGGCAATCAGAGAAGTGGA